>ML321472.1:0-19611 GCA_005239505.1 Nicotiana paniculata
GCAACTGATCTTTCAACTCCTTCAACTCTGGCGGGGCCATACGATACGGCGAAGTAGAAATAGACTGGGTGCCCTGAGCTAACTCAATACAAAAATCAATATCCCTATCAGGTGGCATACTCGGCAGGTCAGCAGGGAAAACCTCTGGAAACTCACAAACCACGGACACATACTCCAGGGAAGGAACCTCCGCGCTAGAATCACGAACATAGGCCAAATAGGCCAAACAACCCTTCCCAACCATGCGCCGAGCCTTCATATAAGAAATAACTCTACCCGAAGAATGACTAGGAGTTCCCTTCCACTCCAAACGAGGCACCCCTGGCAAAGCCAAGGTCACTGTCTTGGCATGACAGTCCAGAATAGCATAATGGGGGGATAACCAATCCATCCCCAATATAACATCGAAGTCAACCATATCCAGAAGCAAAAGATCAACCTGAGTCTCTAGACCACCCATGACTACTAAGCAAGCACGGTATACTCGATCTACCACTATAGAATCACCCATCAGTGTAGACACATGCACATCAGTACTCAAGGAATCACGGGGCATACTCAAACAAGGGGCAAAATATGAAGACACATAGGAGAATGTAGAACCCGGATCAAATAACACTGAAGCCTCCCGGCTGCAAACTGAAACCGTACCTGTAATAACTGCATCAGAAGCCTCGGCATCAGGCCTGGCAGGAAAAGCATAGCACCGGGGCTGAGCCCCGCCAATCTGATCATCTCTGGGTCGACCTACTGCGGCCTGACCTCTACCTCTCGTGGCATGTCCTCCACCTCTATGAGTCAGACCTCTAGTTCTGGCACCCCGACCGCCACCCCTAGCTGGCTGAGGGGGTGCGCCTGACACGGGAACCATGGCACGGGAACCCTGATACTAAGGACCACTAGAAGCTCGGGGACAATGCCTGACAATGTGCCCTGGAACACCACAAGAATAACACGGCCTCTGCTGATATGGCTGGGGACTCTGGAACTGTCCCTGACGACCCTGGTAACCACCCTGATAAATCTGAAGCGGCGGTGCACTGATAGGTGCTGGTGGTGCACCAATAGGAGCTGGCGGTGCACTGTGAGCTACCTGAAGTGCCGACTGATAGGGTCTGGGAGGATGACCTCTGCCTGAAGAATACCTGCCCCCATATGAGGCTCCACTGAAATGACTGAAGTGACAGGGCCTCTTGTCAGCCCCGTGACCACCACCCTGTGACATAATCATCTCAATCCTCCTGGCCATATTGGCGGCATCCTGGAACGAAATATCAGTACCTGACTCTCTAGCCATCTGAAGTCTGATAGGCTGGACCAATCCCTCAATAAATCTCCGAACCCTCTCCCGATCAGTGGGGAGTATCATAATAGCATGTCGAGCTAGAGTGATGAACCTAGTCTCGTACTGAGTGACTGTCATAGATCCCTGCTAGAGACGCTCAAACTGCCTCCGAAGGTCTTCTTTCTGAGTAATGGGAAGGAACTTCCCCAAAAATACCTCTAAGAACTGAGTCCAAGTCAAATATGCAGACCCAGCTGGCCTGGTCAAGCAATAGTCTCTCCACCAAGTCCTGGCGGAACCCGATAGACGAAAGGTAGCAAAATCAACACCATTGGACTCTACTATGCCCATGTTCCGAAGAACCTCATGACAGCTGTCCAAATAATCCTGGGGATCCTCTGATGGTGAACCAGTAAAAGTAGCAGTGAATAACTTAGTGAACGTGTCCAGTCTCCACAAAGCATCCGCTGACATAGTTGTTCCCTCTGCTACCGGTGCTACAATACCCGGCTGGGCTACTCCGACTGGTTGAGGTGCCGGAGTCTGAAACTGAGGATCTAGCTGCTCTGGCATGCGAGTAGCAGGAGTCTGGGTCCCTCCTCCAGCTTGAGAGACGGCTAGTGCATTAGGAAGAAGACCCGCCTGTGCTACACTCTCCATGAGTCCGACTAGACGGACAAGAGCGTCCTAAAGCACTAGGATAGCTATGAACCCCTCTGGGACCTGAGCTGGTCCAACTGGGACTGCCGGAACTGGGACCTCTTCGTCAGACTCGACCTGAGGGTCCTCCACTGGGGCTGCTGCTCTAGGCTGAGCCCGGTCCTGGCCTCAGCCTCTAGCATGGCCTCGTCCTCGACCCCTTGTAGGGGCTGTAGCAGGAGTGTCGGGCTGCTAAGCGAAACCAAGGGAAGCACGCATCCTCGCCATCTGCGAGAGAATAGAATAGAAACTCAATCAGTACTCAGAATTCAAATCGCACGACAGAAAAAAAGAAAAGTGAAGTTATTCCTAACTTTGCAGCCTCTAGGGATAAATACAGACGTCTCCGTACCGATCCCTCAGACTCCACCAATTTATCCGTGAGTTATGAGACCTAAGCAACCTAGAGCTCTGATACCAACTTGTCACGACCCGAAATCCCACCTTCGACCATGAAAGCGTCTAACGTTGAACCCGCTAGACAAGCCAACGTGTGCAGTTGAACTAACATGATAGCTCCGAATTAACAGAATAAGCTAACAACAGTTCACCATTCTTAACAGCGAAAATAGGTAAAGTTTAAAAACTAAGTAAAGATAACATAATACAACGTCACAATAATTCCCCAAAACCTGGAGTCACAAACTCACGAACTGTCTATAGGAGTGCTAAATACAAAGTCTGAGAACTAGAGGAAAGACAAGACAAAAATACAGGAACTAGGGATAGGAGAGACGCCAAGGCCCACGAACGTCAGCGGTATACCTTGATGCCTCTGGGGTGGACTGAAGGTGACTCCCTTAACGCTGTCCACTGGGTCCGAGTGCAGGATCTGCACAACAATAAGATGTGCAGTGTAGCATCAGTACAACCGACCCCATGTATTGAGTAAGTTCCGAGCCTAACCTTGGCCGAGGTAGTGACGAGGCTAGACTTGACAACAAACGTTAACTTGTCCTATTCTACAACATATATCGTGGAAAACAAAGCAAAAGATAAGCAGATACGTAGGGGGATATGGGAGTAGAAAAAGGGGGTAACAAGTGAGATAGAGCAATTAATTAAGTACATAGGAATAGAAAAGAAGACAATTTATCAGAAATATGCTAATGAAACAAATATAATGCCAGAAATGTAATAAATGGCACGACATCACCCTTCGTGCTTTTACTCTCTTCCTCACTATGCAATATATGATGTGATCAATGTAAATCATGGCACGTCATCACCCTTTGTGCTTTACACTCTTCCTCACCAATGCAATATATGATGTAATCAATGTAAATCATGGCACGGCATCACCCTTCGTGCTTTTACTCTCTTCCTCACTATGCAATATATGATGTAATCAATGTAAATCATGGCACGGCATCACCCTTCGTGCTTTTACTCTTTTTCTCGCTATGCAGTATATGATGTGATCAATGTAAATCATGGAACGACATCACCCTTCGTGCTTTACACTCTTCCTCACCAATGCAATGAAAATTATCAAAATGGCAAGGAATGCAGCATAGTGGAATCACAAATCATAATCACCCGACAAGGGGAGAATATCAGTCATTATCATAACAAATTGCCCGGCTAGGGTCTCAGCTATAATCTACCTTTTCAAGTATATCCTTTACAGTTGGGTCCTCAATAGGACCATTACATCACAAGTTCATCAACGAGGATTTTCAACAACAATCAACTTCCAAGTAGAGATAAGTTCATATTATAACGAACATGGAAGTAATAATAAGATTTCTATCGACAATAGACTCACGGGCATGCTTAACACACAATGCATAGGTACTCGTCACCTCACCTATGCATTGAACATGATAAAAACTTAACACGTTAGCATACAATACCTATTCTCTCACCAAAGTTAGGCAAGACACTTACCTCGGGTCCAGAAATAGCAATCAAGCCTCTAAAACCGCCTTTCCTTTTGAATTCAACTCCTGAACAACAATATCTAGACATAATTAACTTATTAACATCAATAATGACTCATTAATACAATCCCATAGCCTAAATATACAATTCCTAGCATTCTTCCAAAAATACCAAAATCTGACCTCTGGCCCGCTTGGTCCAAACACGAGGCTCGGACCAAAACTCGATCACCCATACCCCCACGAGTTCAAATATATGATTTGTTTTGAAATCCGACCCCAAATTGAGGTTGAATTACCCAAAATTCCATAAACCCTAACTCTACCCAAATCCCCTAATTTCTACTTTGTTTTCATGATTTTAGGCCTAGATTCTAGTGATTAGTTGATGAAAGTGAGAGGAAATGATGTTAAGAACACTTACCTATGGAGCTATGGTGATGGAGGTCTTCAAATTTCGCCTAAGGAGAGTGGGGAAGAAGGTGGGTTAAGAAAAGTGGTGAGAATCCCGTAATGTTTCTGTTTTTAAGGCATTAAAATGACTGGGCGAATTTACTCTACGCGATCGCGGAGAGTATTGGGTTTTAGAATTACGCGATCGCGAACAAGGTACAGCGATCGTGGGGGTACTGGACACTGACCGTCGCGATCGCGACCATGCGATCGCGTTCGCGTAGAGCAACACGCTGCTCTGCCCCCAGATCCCTTTAACGCTATGCGATCGCGTGAGGCCCCTCGCGATCGCGTAGAGCACCACCCTCAGGCAGTGCGATCGCGTCCAAGGCCCTACGTTCGCGTAGGGTAATTTCCCACCCCCAACCATAGACACATCGCAATCGCATGAGTCACGCCGCGATCACGGAGAGCAAAACACAGAACACCAGAAACAGATCGAAAACCAGATTTTTCCAAATCTTTTGCACCCCGACACCTACCCGGAACTCACCCGAGCCTTCGGGGCCCAAAACCAAATATACCCACGACTTCAAAATCATCCTACGATTCGAGTAATTAAACCACTAATATAATATCAACACCAATGAATTAAACTCAAAAATCTATAGAATTTTCTCAACCTTCATAAACTTCTAAATTCTCCAATTTGATTCGAAACACGTCAAACCAAGTCCGTTTCTTTCCAAATTTTATAGATAACTCACATAACACATATTGAACCTGTTCCGGGCATCGGAACCGTAATACGGGCCCGATAACACAGATTTCACATCAAAGTTCATTTTCAAAAGTATTTCTTATTTTCAGAAAATAATTTTCTTTAAAAATTCATTTCTTGGGCTAATGACCTCGGAATTCAATTCCGGGAATACGCCTGAGTCCCATATTTTCCCACGGACCCTCCGAGACCGTCAAATCACGGGTTCGTTTACCAAAAGTATTGGCCAAAGTCAACTTTATTCTATTAATTATCATAAATTCAACAGTTCAACACATTTCCACATAAAAAATTCTTGGCTACATGCTCGGGCTGTGCACGTACATCGAGGTGAGATTATTGGAGGCTTTCGGGGCCTCGGAACACAGTTTTTTGCTAAATTATAGGTCATCTTCAATAGGAATGAAAGAAATGAAATTGTCCTAATAGTTTCGTAGCCTCTCGAAGATAAGTACAGACGTCTCCGTACCGATCCGCAAGACTCTACTAAACTCGCTTATGACCCGTAGCACCTATGAACCTAGAGCTCTGATACCAAC
Organism: Nicotiana paniculata; assembly: GCA_005239505.1. Taxonomy (NCBI): domain Eukaryota; kingdom Viridiplantae; phylum Streptophyta; class Magnoliopsida; order Solanales; family Solanaceae; genus Nicotiana; species Nicotiana paniculata. The sequence goes on from ML321472.1 coordinate 5,581, forward strand.
TTGTCACGACCCAAATTTCCCTCCGTTGGGTATCGTGATGGAACCTAGTCTTAGGGACTAGGTAAGCCTAACAGTTTCTAAATAATAACAATAATAAAAGGAAAACTAACAGTCCCGATATAGAATCTCAACTGAATGAACAAACTTTCCCAAAACCGGTAATACAAGTCATAAGCTCTACGCTACAACTTAAAAATACAACGGCTTGGAAATAATTACAACAGTTGAATAAAAACAGGAAGGTGACTCCAATGCCTGCGAATGCAGAAGAAAGTTACCTTGAGTCTCCTCGGCAGCATCTGCACCGCTACTAACAATATATACCTGGATTTGTGCAAACAAAAATGCACAGAAGTGTAGTATGAGCACACCACAGCGGTGCGCAGTAAGTATCAAGACTAACCCTGATGAAGTAGTGACGAGTACTAGTTAAGACACCACTGGTCTAACAAGATAACTAACATGAATATAGAAATAATCGAACACTACATCTATCTACGAATTTACAGAATAATTTACAACAATGATGATATAATGTGGAAGGAAACTACAGAAATTAACCACGAAACAGTATAAGAATACACACAAGGAAGGACATCAAACCAAACCCAAATCGGAAGAAAAACACAAAGCAATAGAAAACTTCAATAACCCAACTCTACGTCTGTATGTTCACATTGAGCCTTAGCAATTAAAATCCATAAAACTGGTGGAAGCCTTTAAATAACAGTTCGTATGAAAAACTTTGCAAATATGCTCATTTTAATATAGAGGCTCTCCTTTGAAAACATACTTTCTCTCTCTCTCTCTCTCTATATATATATATATATATATATATATATATATATAAGTATATTTAACAGAGTGAAATACCAAAACATAGTTTCTTTCAAAATACGAAATTTCCAACGATGTTTTCCCAAATAAATGACTTCCAAATATCTTTTTATGCAAAACGAATGTTTTTCAAATATCCCTTTGATGTAAAAGTCATTCAACTATAGTCCTTTCGAAACCATCACTTTTCAATAAAATCTCGTAATCATAATTAAAATAATAATGCATAAATACGGCACATAATGTCCCCTTGTGCTAAAATAACATAAACACGGCATGGAATGTCCCCTCGTGCTAAAGTAACATAAACACGACACAGAATGTCCCCTCGTGCTAAATAACATAAACATGACATGGAATGTCCCCTCGTGCTAACATAACATAAACATGGCACAGAATGTCCCCTCGTGCTAACATAACATAACATAGCACGGAATGTCCCCTCGTGCTAACATAACATAAACATGGCACAGAATGTCCCCTCGTGCTAACATAACATAACATAGCACGGAATGTCCCCTCGTGCTAACATAACATAAACATGGCACGGAATGTCCCCTCGTGCTAACATAACATAACATGGCACGAAATGTCCCCTCATGCTAAAGTAACATGACATGGAACGGAATGTCCCCTCGTGCTAACATAACATAACATGGAACGGAATGTCCCCTCGTGCTAACATAACATAACATGGCACGGAATGTCCCCTCGTGCTAACATAACATAACATGGCACGGAATGTCCCCTCGTGCTAACATAACATAAACATGGCACGGAATGTCCCCTCGTGCTAACATAACATAAACATGGAAAAGAAAATCAACAGTAAGAATCATAAATCACAACATCCCGATAAGGAAATTAAATACAAACAGTAATAAGAACCATGCCATCCCGGCAAAGGAGTCAACAATGAAAACAACATCATCCCCGCAAGGGAAAATAACTATAACCAATCTCGCTTAAACAATTAACTTTATAGAATAAAACTCATCTTAAGCAAGGGCCCAGTAATAGGCAACATCAAGGAAACATCAACCACATAAATATTCATCGACTAAACTCAAGTACCACACAAGGGAAAATCATATAAATCATAATGTAAGACTCACGAGCATGCTTGATACCAACGAAATAGATGTTCTAACTACATCTAAACAACTATACAGCTAGATAACACTAACATAGTCAATTTGGCAGTTTTAGGAAGCAAATATAGCATGGAGATAAAAGCGGTAAAAGATTCAGTTAAGTCAAATAAGATCAAATAGCCAACGGAGGAATCCAAAAGCAATTAATTCGAATCTAAGAAGGAAATGATGAAATTAACAACCAAGGATTCAAATGTATCATTTACAACACATAAACAGGTGACAGAAGAACCTACGAATCCTAAAAGGTCAATCTAATTGCAAATAAGTACGAGTACACACTCGTCACCTCGCATACTCGGACTACAATCAACAAGGAAGACTCAATCCTAATGGGTAGTTCCCCCCACAAGGTTAGGCAAGATACTTACCTCAAAGACGACAACCCAGTACTCCAAAGTGAACTTCTTGAGTGAAAAGACCTCCGAATGGCTCAAAAATCAACTAAAACAACTTCAAAATACACATAACACGTATAAGGAACTATTCCGAATAATAAAGTTTCAAACTTATACAAAATTGTGAAAATTAATCCAAAAGTCGACCCCTGGTCCCGCACATCGGAACCCGACAAATTTTACAAATTCTGATTACCCATTCCGATACGAGTTCACCCATACTAAATTTATCCAATTCCGATAACATTTGGTCTTTCAAATCATGATTTTACATTTTAGAAGTTTTCTTTTAAAACCCACAATTCCCTCAACCCAAAACATAAATTAAATGATAAAAACAAGAATTAATTCATGAATATAATTAATTATAGTGGAATAACACTTACCCATTAGATTTGTGTGAAAAACCCTCAAAGAATCTCCCAAAACCGAATTCTAGAAGTCAAAATATGTCAAAAATGATGAAACCCCGATTTTGGAAAACTGATATTCTGCCCAGACGTTAAATGAATCGCGATCGCGGAACATGGTTTGCGATTGCGAAGAAGAAAGACGAAAGCTGCCCAGGTTTTTCATCGCGAACGTGACAAGGAGTTCGCGAACGCGGAGGAGGAGAACAGGAAGCTATGTGATCGCGTACTGAAGAATGCGAACGCGAAGAACAAATTTTGGCGACCAGCAGGGACACATCGCGATCGCGAAAGAATCACTGTGATCGTGATGATGGAAAAATAGGCGGGGCAAACAGAACACTACGCGATCGCGGCTTGGGCTACGTGATCGCGAAAGAGGGCAACAGACACCAGAAACAACAGTTCAAAAATGGAAGTAAATGGTCTGAAGCCCATCCAAAATGCACCCGAGGCCCCCCGGGACCCCGTCCAACCACACTCACAAGTCATATAACCTAACACTGACTCGCTCGAGGTTTGAAAACACATAAAACAACACTAAAACGATGAATTAAACCAAAAATCAATGAAATTCCTCAAAACTTCTTTAAACCTTAAATTTTGCATTTACGGTCCGAATCACATCTAATGAAGTCTGTTTCTTACCAAACTTCACAAATATGGAAAAAATATTATGTCGAACCTGTACCGGGCTCCGGAACTATAATACGGGCCCGATACCTTAGGTTTCACGTATAATTTTATTTTCAAAAACCTCTTTTATTTTCAGAAAACAATTTGTTTTAAAAATTCATTTCTTGGACTTGGGTCCTCGGAATTCGATTCCGGGCATACGCCCAAGTCCCATATTTTCCTACGGACCCTCCGGGACTGTCAAATCACGGGTTCGGGTCTATTTACCAAAAACGTTGACCAAAGTCAACTTTTTTCAAATTTCTAATACAAAATTATCATTTTTATCAGTTTTTCACATAAAGGCTTCACGACTACATGCCCGGGATGCGCACGCAAATCAAGGTGAGATAGAAGAAGGTTTTCACGATCTCAGAACACAGAATTAGCTAGAAATATAGGGGATGACCTTTTGGGTCATCACATGTATGAAATAAACTAATCACATAAACATATAGAATAGAACAAGATAACATGAGTTAAGGCATACCGGTTAGGAAGAAAGTAAACAGGAATATAATGGCAGTTTGGATCCAGAGTGTTTAGCCTTGGCTTCCAACTGGCTAAACAGTGCAGCAAATCAGAGTGATAGAAAGAACTTAAGCTTATGAGAGAACAAACAGCTTTGAGAATTTTTAATTATAAGAATTGTTTAGTAAATAAATTGTGAAGTGCCTATGTGTGTGTAGGTAGGTGTTCGTGTAAGTGTAAGTTTAAGTGTAAGTGTGTAAGCCTCTTTGAAATCAGAACAATGAAAGGTTTTTATAGCATACAGTAGAGTAAAAATAAATAAGGTAAGGTATGCAAAATCAATCAATCAATCAATTAGGGTTAATAAGAATCAATTAACAGTAAGTATTACTTAAATTAAGGAGAGTCTTTCACGGAATAAATCAGCAGACAAGATTGAGGTTAAATAAGGTAAAGTAAGTCCAGAGATCAACTATAGGTCAGTTCTAATAATCAAAGCACATAAATCAAGCCAGTAAAGGAATTAAGAAAAGCAGTACGAATTATTAATCACACATAAGGAAAGAATCTGATAAGGAAATATCAGTATTAAGGAAAACATAATTTTAAAACCCTAATTAGGAAAGTAAATCAATTAATCATTTTAATTGGCAGGGCTAAGGTAAACGGGCGAAACGTTATAACAAATAGTAGAATAATTGAAAACCCTAAGGCATAAAGACATAGAGATGAAACTCAAGTAAAAATCATTCGAAAAAGCAAAGAAGAAAACCAGAGTTGAAAAATACTTAAAACGTTTAAAACATTTTTGCAGAAACCCTATTAGAAATCCAAACCCTAGCTTTAGGGAAAATTTAAATCGGTTGACAATAATAGTAAAAACGGAAGAATCTTAAAGGAAAAATATCAAACAAACTCAAGACACTTCAGATCTAAAGAGATCTGAACTGATTTAGCTAGAAATAGTTAGGTTTATGAAAAAAAATAGATAGAAGTGAGTCAAATATGATTTGAACCAGAGATTTGAAGCCGTAAAAACATGGAAATAATATTACTCACAGACATCAGAGTGAATACAGATGGATTAGTCGAGAAAAGAGAGATTTTAAACCAAGTCTGGTTCGAATCTCTTGAGAATCCATCAAGTAGCATGAGAATCACAACACTAGTAGAGATATGAGGCCAGATAAGGCCTGGAATAGAAGAAGAACCCATGAATCGAGGGGGTTTCGTTGGCGGCGGTCTAGAGTTAGAAGGGGGGGGGGGGNGTTTAGGTCGTTGGGTAATTAAAAAAGGCAAGTGTGTCCTGGAGCGTTGATCTTCCGAGATCAACGGCCAGGATCGAATCTGGGTTGGACGGGCATAAGAATTGAGTATTGGGTTTGGGTTATGGGTAATGGGTAATGAGTTATTTTAATTATTGGGCAGGGGTAGTTAATGGGCTAAGGTCCAAAAATTAATAAAAGAGGCTATATGTCAAATACCCATTTAATTTAATAAAAATAGTTAATAAAGGAAAAAAACTCTATTTATGCATGAAAATGATTTAAAATAATTACTTCATATTATAAAAATATAAAAGGTCATTTTCGTGTAAAATAAAGTAATTATGCACACATGGGCTATTATTGCAAAGTCATTGTAATTATAATCTAAAGATGTAAATATGATTATTCATAAAATAATTAAAGCTTATTATACATATAAATGATAAAATTAAGCAATAAAATTATTATAAAATCATTTGTGATGCAATTAGTAATTATTTCAATAATAAAATGATGGAATGAATTAATTAAAAATCCTTTAAAATTACAGAAAATTATGGAAAAATACTAATTGATGCTCATGCATTATTTTGAAAATATATATGTATTTTGAAAATAATATAGGGAAAAATTAGGTATCAACGCCTCATATTCGGCCTCATTGTTAGTCAATTTTATAGTTCTGATAGATTGTCTAACTACGTTACATGTGGGTGGTTTCAGCACGATGCCGAGTCCGGACCCCTTTGCGTTCAGAGCACCGTCCGTAAAGAGGGTCTAGATTCCCGAGGATGTACCCGAGTTTACTGACAGTTCTCTTTCAACCTCGGGTAATAGGGCCAGCGTGAAGTCAGCCACAAAGTCTGTCAAGATTTGAGACTTGATGGCTGTTCGGGGTCGATATTCAATAGCGTACCCGCTTATTTCTACGGCCCATTTTGCCAACCGTCTTGAAAGTTCGGGTTTATGCAGAATATTTCGAAGTGGATAAGTTGTTACAACACATATGGGATGGCATTGAAAGTATGGTTTTAGTTTCCTAGAGGCGCTTATAAAAGCGAGCACCAATTTTTCTAGATGGGGATACCTAGTTTCGGCCTCACCTAAGGTCCGACTAACATAATAGATAGGGAATTGCGTACCTTGTTCTTCTCGGACCAAGACTCCACTTACCGCTATCTCTGATACTGCTAAATACAAGTAAAGTTGTTCGTCTGTCCTAGGCGTGTGAGTAGCGGCGAGCTCGATAAGTACCGTTTTAGCTATTCCAAGGCCTGTTGGACCTCCAGAGTCCATGTGAAGTTATTATTCTTCTTCAGTAACAAGAAGAATCGATGACTCTTGTCGGAGGACCTCGAGTTGAATCGCCCTAGGGCGGTTATGCGCCCTATTAACCTCTACACGACCTTTACGTTGTCTACTACCGTGATGTACTCGATAGCTTTGATTTTGTCGGGGTTGATCTCGATTCCTCGGTTGGATACCATGAAGCCGAGAAACTTGCCAGAGCTGAACCCGAACACACATTTTTCTGGGTTGAGCTTCATGTTGTACTTCTTCAGTATACCAAAAGTTTCCTGCAAATGCTTCAAATGGTCCTCTGCTCGCAGGGACTTAAATAACATGTCATCAATATAAACCTCCATTGATTTTCCTATTTTTTTTTCAAAAATCCCGTTTACTAAGCGTTGATAAGTTGCACCAACATTTTTTAATCATAATGGCATTACATTATAGTAGTATGTGTCGTACTTAGTGATAAATGAGGTCTTTTCCTGATCTTCTGAGTTCATCTGTATTTGATTGTCCCGAAATAGGCATCGAGAAGACTAAGGATCTCGCGGCCGACCGTGGCATGGATCATGCAATTGATATTAGGAAAAGGAAAAGAATCTTTGGGGCATGCTTTATTTAGATCTTTGTAATCTACACACATTATAAGTTCCATGTTAGTTTTAAGGAATCGAATAAGTTTTCCCCTGAGCTGGGGAGCTAGCCCCGTGCCCAGGTATACCTTTCGTTCGGGCTGATGTTCGGTAAGTACGATTTGTTCCAGCTCTTCAACCGTTGACTTGGTGGCATCAGAATCATCGGGGACTATGAAGGATCGAGGAACCCAATAATCATCATCCTCGTCAGTCCCCTGCTTCTCTGATTAGGTCGAGGCCGGTGTCTGTGGTTACTATTTGGCCTCCTGTTTTCCCTTCAAATCTGACCCTTTTTTTGATGAGAGTGCCGATATTGGTATCACTTCGTCAACTGAAAAGATTTCATTTGCGGAGGGTTGCTTCCCGTAGACTGTTTTAAATCCCTCTAATGTGGGGAACTTCAGAACCTGGTGAAGGGTCGAGGATACTGCTCTCATGTTGTGGATCCATGGCCTCCCGAACAACGTGTTATACCTCATATCGCCCTCGATCACATGGAATTTTGTCTCTTGGATAGTTCCGACCACGTTCACTGGCAAAGTTATCTCGCCTTTGGTGGTTTCGCTTGCCATGTTTAAGCCATTATGTACTCGGGCCGCGAGCACAACTTGATCTTGTAGGCCAAGATGTTCTTCGACCCTCGATCGAATCATGTTGGCCGAGCTACCTGGATCAATCAAAACACGTTTAACTTCAGTCGTATTCATAAGTACAGATATTACCAGTGCATGGTTATTGGGTTGCACGATCCCCTCTCCGTCCTCATAATTGAAAGATAAGGTTCCTTCCGGTACATAATCCTGAGTTCGCTTCTCCCTTGTGATCGACACGTTGGTGCGTTTCAATACTGGTTCTTGAGGAATATCGACCCCTCCAACAATCATGTGGATCACGTGTTGTGTCTCCTCTTGCTGGTTTTGTCTGTTTGAATCTCTGTTTCTGAAGTGGTTCTTGGCGCGATCGCTTAAGAATTCTGAAGGTGCCCCTCGTTGAACAACCGGGATACTTCTTCCCTTAGCTGTCGATAATCTTATGCTCTATGGCCATGGGTACCATGATACTTGCATATTTGGTTGGGATTTCTCTGGGCTGGATCGCTCTGCAGAGGTCGAGGCCATCTAGTATATTTGATGCGTCCGATGGCTAATACGATAGCTGATGCATCAACGTTGAAGTTATATTTTGACAGCCATGGTGCTTCTTTGGGGTTGACATTCCTGTCGAAAACATTCTTTCTCATGATCCCTTGAGAGCTCTGACCTCGATCATTTCTCCTTTCAACTCGAATGGGGTTGCGTCCAGGTCTGCTGTTTCTCCGATCTCCATTATGTGGTTGGTAACGATCCATGTTTAACTGTGGTTCCCGATCAATGTTCCTTTTGATTCTATCGACAGGACTGATAGGATAAATAGACCCGGAAGGAGTCCCTAGCTGGTTGTCTTCGACCCTAATCTTTGACTGATACCGATGATGCACATCGGCCCAGGTAACAGCTGGGTATTCGATCAAGTAATGCTTTAATTGTTGTGATGCCACCAAGCTTTGTACGTTTAATCCTTGAGTGAAGGCCTGAACGGCCCAATCATCAGCGATCGGTGGTAGAACCATACGTTCCATTTGGAACCGAGACACAAACTATCTAAGCATCTCGTTATCTTTATGCTTTACGTTGAAGAGGTACGACTTCCTAGTCTCGACCTTTATAGCTCCGACGTGTGCTTTAACGAAGGAATCTGCAAGCATGGAAAAAGAATCAATGGAGTTGGGTGGAAATTATGGTACCATATCATTGATCCCTTTGACAAGGTCTCCCCGAATTTATTCAACAATATGTACTCGGTCTCATCGTCCTCCAGATCATTCCCCTTAATCGCACATATGTAAGAAGTGACATGCTCGTTGGGGTTGATCGTCCTATTGTACTTGGGAATTTCTGGAATGCGGAACTTCTTGAGAATTGGTTTAGGAGCCGCGCTCAAAGGTAAGGGCTTTTGCATGAACTTCTTTGAATCCAAACCCTTCAAAATCGGTGGTGCTCCCGGAATTTGATCTACCCTGGAGTTATAGGTTTCCACCTTCTTGTCATTTGCTTCAATTTTCTTCTCCCCCGATTCAACTCGCTTTGTCAACCCCTAGATCTTCTTGATGATTGCAGGGTCGGTCCCTGATGCATTTCCGTTTGACCTTCTTGACACCGATTCGACCCTATGAACAACTTCCTGCGATGGTTCGGGATCGACCCTGCTCGGTACATGGTTCTGGTTTTGGAGTTGTTCTATTGAAACTTGTTGATCTTGAAACATTTTTAATATCACTAGAAGGCTGATCTCGCCTTCTTCGCCACCCTATGCGCTTGACTGGCTGATCGAACGTATATGCGGACGCTATTCTCGGGGTCGACGGCCAGATTTTCATTAATGGAAACATGGGAACTGACGTCGATTGGGTCTATGGTCGGGACTCCATTGAGGTGAACTGGAGGTACTTTGTTCCCTGGGGCGGCTATGTTGTCGTTCTCGCCGTGGAAACCAAGGCCATTATCTATGTGTGTGGGTTCTTCTTGGGAGTTCGACATTCTGATATTGGAATCAAAAATACTCACAAGAACAAGTATAAATAGTATGTGTTATGAACGTTAGTACCAGACAATCACTATTATCCTTAGCCCTACTGTGGGCGCCAAACTATTTACCCTAAAAAGGGATAACAATTGAATTTATATGTGGTTTTAAGGACACATGATTTCACTTGGCACAAACTGAGAAAATATGCAAATTGATATTGAAATTGATTGTAAAGAAAAATAAAAGTAAACCAAATAATATGTGCAGCTTTGGCCTCGAGATAAATTATCCTCGAACCAAATGAATGAGCAAAATGAGATATGAACTAAGTAACAGAGTATTGAGAGCTTAAAAAAATGAGTAGTATGTTGCTTTGTATTGCGTGAATATGATGCCTTTACAAATGATTAGACCCCCTTTATATAGTAGGGAAGTCTTACTTAGGGTACATCTAAATACATTAGAAAATTCCATGATTGTCTAATTAATCGGCCTCATCTTGATACATGACGAGATTTTCGTCGTGATCCTTGCTCGATTACGGATGTTTCGGCTTACCATATTTTGACTAGGTAAACTTTCATCGGCCTTGATCGATCTCCGTTCTGCTTGGTCTCGATATTGGCTGATCTCGACCGTGGTCGGTCTCTTAATTACGAGCTAAGAAATCTAACTATGCACTGTATTATGACTTGCACGCATGGTCGGGGTTTTAATTCGGGAAGTCCGGAGAGGATTTGGAAAGAGAATTCTCGTTATAGAAGTTTTAAGTTGGAAGAATATGACTAAGGGTTGATTTTGAGTAAACGACCTCGAAATCAGGATTTCAAGGTTCTAGTAGGTTCGAAGATGATTTTGGAGTTGGACGTATGTCCGATCGGGTTTTGGATAGTCCGTGAGTGTTTCGGCACCTATGGTGGAAGATTGGAATTTTGAAAGAATTTTATAAATTTGGGTTGAAGTGCATTCAATGTTATCGATGTCTGTTTGGGATTACGAGTCTTGGAATAGCTCCGTATGGTTATTCTGGTATTGGGAGCGCGTCGGGAAGTGGATCTGGAGGTCTGTAGGTCATTTTTGAGTCATTTGGCGGAATTTAGAATTTGAAGGTCATAAGAAGTTTGACCGTAAGTGGACTTTTTGATATCGGGGTCGGATTCTGGTTCCGGAAGTTAGAGTAGGTCCGTAACGTTGAATGTGACTTATGTGCAAAATCTGAAGTCAATCGGACGTGATTTGATAAGTTTCGGCATCGAATGTAGAAGTTCGAAATTCTAAAGTTCATTAAGCTTGAATTGGGGTGAAATTCATGATTTTGATGTTGTTTGATGTGATTTGAGGCCTCGAGCAGGTCTATGTTGTGTTATGGGACTGATTTGTGTGATTGGACGGGGCACGGGGGGCCTCGGGTGTGCTTCGGGGTGGTTTCAGATCATTTCGAGCTGTTTTGCAATAGCTGATGCTGGTGTCTGGTGTTGTTCTTCGCGTTCGCGAGGATCCTCTCGCGTTTGCGAAGAAGGATTTGGCTTCAGAGATTTTGTTCTTCCTGTTCGCGAAGGGACTCTCTCGTTCGCGAAGAAGAAAATCTTTGTTACGCAGGTCTGACTTCAGAGGCTCATACCTCACAATCTATAAGGAATTTGGAGATGATCCAAAAACAAAAGTTGTATCCCTTTGTGACTAGTTTTCAGAAAGGTAAACCATTTTGAATTTGGATTTGTGTACAAAGAGTTATGACTGGTAGAATACATGTTATCCGGGAAGATGAAGAAGACATTTGTGTTGCACAGGGCTGACTTTAGTGGCTTATATCTCAAAATCTATAGGGAATTGGGAGATGACCGAAACATAGAAAGTTTTATGTCTTGGTGTCTGGTTTTCAAAACATCAAACCATTTGTCATTTGGAGTTTTTAAAGAGTTATTGGCATTATACTAGAGGCTATCTTAGAAGAGTTTGGAAATGACTTTTGAGAAATCTGTTCATCGCGAATGCGATGAAGGATCGCTTGGGCATTGTATAAGTTTGCAAAAATGGGTTTGGCTCATTTCATCTCATTTCCTCCATGGGAGCGGACCTAGGGGCGATTTTGGAGCTCCATCTTCATCTTCCATGTCAAGGTAAGTGATTGCCACATATTGCAAGTTAAATACTTGGATTACATACATACATACATACATACATACATACATACATACATACATACATACATACATACATACATATATATATATATATATATATATATATAAACATGGAAATTCATGAAAAAATTAGTGAAAACTTGGGGTTTTGGTAGAAAACCTAGAAATTGGTATTTTTGAATTTTGGCCACGAAATTGGACATGAGATTTGGAGTAAATTATATATTTGAGTTCGTGAGGTTATGGGTAAATTTTATCTTCGAAAATTATTGGAATTAGGACACGTGGGCCGAGGGTGATTTTATCGTGCTTCCTTGTGATCGATCCTGTTCTTTGGCACTGGTCACACTTTTTAACAAATGCATGGGCGTATTTGAATAGAGTTGTCCAAAAGAACCCAGATTGTAGCACCTTTGTCGATGTTCTATCGTCACCATGATGGCCCCCATAAGGTGATGCATGACAATCATACAACACAAGTTCCACCTCTTTATCAGGAATACATTTTCTCATTAACTGATCACCACATTCTTTGTACAAATAAGGCTCATCCCAGTAGTAGAACTTCACATTGCGTAAGAACCTCTTCCTTGCCTCAGATTCAATTTCCATAGGAATTACCCCACTCACCAGATAATTCACATAATCAGCATACCATGGAGGAGGGTCTTGGGTTATAGAAAAAAGTTGCTCATCAGGAAACACTTATTTAATATCTCCACCCTCCTCCACATGGTCATGATTTTCCAGCCTCGACAGATGGTCAGCTACTTGGTTTTCAGTGCCCTTTCGGTCTCTTATCTCCACATCAAATTCCTGCAACAATAAAACCCAGCGCATCAATCTAGCTTTAAATTCTTTCTTTATAAATAAATACCTGATTGCTGCGTGAACTGTGGACTATGACTTTTGTTTCCACCAAGTATGCCTAAAATTTTTCAAAAGCCCACACCACAGCTAGAAGCTCCTTCTCAGTGGTGGTGTAATTCTGTTGTGCATCATCAAGGGTCTTACTCGCATAGTAAATGGAATAAAATACCTTGTCTTTCCTTTGGCCTAGCACTTCCCCAATTGCGTGGTCACTTGCATCACACATAATTTCAATGGTACGAACCAATCAGGCGCAACAATTATGGGGGCAGCTACCAATTTCTTTTTGAGCTCCTCAAATTCCTTCATGCAGGCTTCATCAAAATTGAACTTGACATCTTTTTCCAGCAACCTGCACAAAGGAGTAGCAACTTTAGAAAAATATTTAATAAAGCGCCTATAGAACCCTGCGTGTCCCAAGAAACTCCGGACACCCTTCACCAAAATTGGTGGAGGTAGTTTTTCAAGTGCCTCCACTTTTGCNGAACCCTGCGTGTCCCAAGAAACTCCGGACACCCTTCACCAAAATTGGTGGAGGTAGTTTTTCAAGTGCCTCCACGTTTGCCTTATCAACTTCGATGCCACTCCTAGATACTCTATGACCCAAAGCGATGTCTTCCTGCACCATAAAGTGACACTTCTCCCAATTTAAGACCATATTCGTTTCTTCACAACGGGCCAACACCATGCTTAGATTTTTCAAACAATCACCATAAGATGACTCAAAGACTGAGAAGTCATCCATGAACACCTCCACGAATTTTTCCACCATATCAGTGAAAATATCCATCATGCATCTCTAGAAAGTGGCTGGTGCATTACAAAGACCAAATGGCATTCGCTTGAAGGTGAAGGTGCCATAAGAACAAGTAAACATGGTCTTCTCCTGATCCTTTGGCATATGACAATTTGATTGTAACCTGAATACCCATCAAGGAAGCAATAATATTCATGCTCTGCTAATCTATCCAACATTTGGTCAATGAAGGGGAGTGGAAAGTGATCCTTGCGGGTTGCCTTGTTGAGCCTTCGATAATCAATGCAAACTGTCCATCCCGTAATAGTGCGGGTAGGAATCAACTCATTTTTCTCATTCTCAATCATAGTCATCCCTCCCTTTTTGGGCACACATTGAACCGGGCTCACCCAGTTGCTTTCAGAAATAGGAAAAATGCTACATGCATCCAACAATTTTATGACTTCTTTCTTTACCACTTCTTTCATGATGAGATTTAACCTCCTTTGCTTCTCAACACTCGGGCGGTGTCCATCTTCCAAAAAGATTTTATGCATGCAAAACGATGGGCTGAT
>MDKI01120783.1:0-21078 GCA_005239505.1 Nicotiana paniculata
AGTAGGGTTTAGTTTGGACACTTAGGGATTGAGTAGTTCTCAGTCGTTGGATATGGAAAGATCAACGGCTGGGATTTAGCACCTCTTAAACGGTGTCGTTTTGGGTACTGGGTTTGGGCAAGCCGAGTAAGGGTTTGGGCTGGAGTGTATTGTGTATAGAGAAAGGGTTTGGGCCTGGGTAGTCTTGGCCCAGGTCCGATTTTAATCCCCTTTAATTAACTAAACCAATTAAATTAATTAAATTCAAATCTAATTTAATCCAAGGAATGTAGTAATTAACTTAAACCTTATTTATTTACAGATTAATCAAGAATAATACGACCAATTCTATATTCCTAATTAAATCCATGATTTATCGAATAAAAGATGATTAATTTTTAATAATCAATTATTAAAACTACATTACGTAAAGTAAGCATCATTCGTCTATTATTTAGTTAACTATAACTTTATAATTCCTTGATAATAATGATGCACCTAATTTTCGCAAGTTTAAATAATTTTAAAGGATGAATTACGAATATGCAATGCAAAATAAATTCACAATTAACACTAAAATTCAACAAAAAATATGTGAAATTAATTTATTTTATCGAATTTTGTAGGAGTATATGGTGGGTAAAAAATCACATGCTCACAGCTAGCGTTTGTGAATAATTGCTACAATTTTTGTAACAACTGTTCCTTTAGTGCTACCTTCTTCAACCAATACCTTGCTTTCAAATTTTCCTCCCCGACCTTGATGTCATAGAAACTTACACAATACCGGTCACAAGTCTGTATGCGGTACCAACCATATGCTGACTGTCACCACTGCCACGTGTCCACTTGTGAATTGTATACCTGTAAACTATATTGTTTATTCAACATGGATGGTTCCTTTACTTTCCGGTGACTCAACCTGATGTAACTGGGAAGCACATAAGACCTCTTTTCTTGGAGAGAAAGTTCTTGAACGATTTTTGATGCATGAAAGGACCACATTTCTTTGCAATTAATGAGTCGAACACATGTTGGCCGTGGTTACCTAAGAAATGATGCCTTTGTACTAAACCACCTATAAATTTTCACCTTTTCTCCAATTTCATGTTTCACTTTTTTCACACCTCTACATCGTGTTTTCTTAGAACTAATATGCAATTCCCTTTTCTCAGCAAGACCTCAAATTTCACCTCCTTAATTATTATGTCTTTTGCTATTTCTTGACACAACAACTCAACTTGTTGCACTAAACAATACGACTTTATTTTGACTTCATCTCTATCTTCATCCACAGACGCCGGCACTTGTATCGGCGGTGGACCATCCAAAAAAAACAAGTACAAGAAGATTGGCATTGGATCTCTCATAACAAACACACTCATCCCTTTTCAATGGTCTTTCAAAAGGGATCTTCATGTCCAAAAAGAGTCTTCTAACCCTGACGACGACAGAAACAATACTTCGTCTATTCACCACATAAATGTTGGAGTTCGAATTTTTAAAATTTAAATTTTGGCATATTAAGTTAGAACTCCAAGAAAAATAATGGTAACTAAAATAAAATACAATCCTACAATTCTATTTTCAGCTCTCGCCGGAGTTCGAAGAAAGCAAAAACGATAATGAAGCGAGTTTTGTGCTCTTTTAAGTTGAAATTCTTGTCCAAATACTACTACTGTATGTAAAAGTAACTAAAGTTTAATTAATTTTAAAACTAATATAAATCATGCTAATTCTAAATTTTTCTCTTAATTTTATTAATTATACGCCGTGAATCTATACTTATTTAATTATTTATCGTAAATTTATACAACAAGAAATATTAAAAAAATCCTTATATTTAAATTGTTTTACTACTAATTAATAATGATATGCAATATATAAAGTGAATATCCATCGACACGAAGTATATAATATTAAAAGGAAAGGAGAATTTTAAGAAAAAGATATTTTCCCCCTAAATCAAGCCCAAAATCCAAGGATTCCAAATCCCTTTAGAAGTCCAAAGTGAAAAGTTTATATATAAGTGAAGTCCCCAAGAAGTGGACGAAGTGTGTAATTTATTAGGGATTTGTATAACGCTCTTATCTCCTCAGCACCATTAGCATGGGATCAATTGCTTGTGAAGATGAAGGTTTGTCTGTAGTCTCTGCATATTCTGTTTGTTAGTGTTTCCCATTGTGCTTTAGCCCAATCTTTTGGTTGAAACATTATTGTTTTACCTACTTTAAACAATTCATACACAATTCGCAGTATATATATATATGCGCGAGCGCGCGCTCGCAGAGTATGGGTTCACGTATAACTATGTTATGATCCCATTCTCAAAGATTATTATGGTGTAATTATTATTGAGTGCAACTCTACAAGGGAAATTGACCGTTTAAATCTCACTGTGAACGGTCTCGTTTTTGGCATGGAGTATATATGAAATTAATAAAATTTCAAAAAGAATATAAGTTTGAACCTATAATTTTAAAAGTGTAGAGGGTCATAGTAAGAGATTAAAGTTAAACCAGTCAAATATAAATTCTGAATCCATCTCTTCACAAACCTCTACGCGCATGTGTGTGTAGGGTTTGCTGTTAGTTAGTGTGTGTGATTATCTTTGCGTCTATTTGTCAAACAAGGCTCTGGCCTCTGACATGTTACTTCTATTTCTTGTGGTTTTCTTTGCTTATAAATGTCTGTTTTTTTATACCTTTCTTGTTTATAATTGTCGAATGGATCTCTATGATGCTTGACTGGCCTTATTTTGTTGAATTGTGTAATCTGTCTTATACGTGAAAACGTTTTTTTTCTTGGTTGTGGTGCATCTTGCTCAGGGCGGCCCTTCCATAAAGTAAGTGAATAGTAATTGTTTTAGATCCCATATTTGCAGGGGCTCTATTTTTTTGTTACACATAATAGATTATGTATAAGTTTTAAGAATATTATGTGAAGTGAAAAAGTTTGATTTCTTTCTTTAACAAGTATAAAGAAGACGATTTGATACCGCCATGATTTCTGCCAAGAAAATTGCACATATCGAACCCTAAGTTCATAAGAAACGTGTAATATATATGAAGTAACAATTTGATAAGAATGTTTATGATAAAATCTACAAATCTTCGAAGTCCTTTGGAGTTGATTATTTTATACATAGTAGACAAGGCTATTTGTTTCACTTTAAAATAGATTTGAACAATTCGAAGCATATGAAAATATTTTTGGTTTTCTATTTAGCAGTAAAAATTAAGATCAACTGACGATAGAAATTTAAATAAATATTACCTTAATCTTGAATGTTCCTTAAAGCATAATAATCAATTAGATATTGATGGTTTAGATTTATTTTCGAAATTAAAAGTATTAAGAAAAATAATACAATTAGAAGATAACAGTTTAACTGATACACTCAAACAAATAAAAAGATTTGATTCTTTTTAACTCATGTTACCGTCGCTTCAGCGGAAACAAAATTTTCAAAATTAAAATTGATAAAATCTTACCTAAGATCAATAATGTCTCAAAAAAGGTTAAATAGATTAGATATATTGTCAATTAAGAAAGACTTATTAGGAGTTATTGTCTATAAGAAAATTATTAATAACTTTGTATCCAAGAAACGCTAGAAAAATAGATTTCAAATAAATAAATAATTTTTTTATATATATAAAAAAAAGTTAAGGCCCCTCCCTCATAAAGTTTGGCTTTAGGCCACAAAACTCGTCGAGCCGCCCCTGATCTTGGTTGTTCTAATACTATGTTGAATCATGTGATCATCTCATTTAAAAGCTTAAGCCGTTAGAGAGAATGCTTTTATTTTAGTATATTTTGTCTAATGTAGTTATTAGATGGAACTAAAATGACTAGTTTATCCTTTTTGTTTGATGTGCAATATGGGCAGAAGCGATCGTTGAAGTTAGAGAGGCTTCCCCAACACACTATAAGTTGAAAATTGAGTCTTTCTCCCTACTCTCAGAGAGCGGCATTGAGAAATTTGAATCAAATGAATTTAAGGCTTGTGGTCATAAATGGTAAGACTCCTTTGCAAAAGTTCAACTTGATTTGAAATTGTCAAAATTAAAGTCTGTCCTAAATGATCTGAATTATATTGTTGAATGGATTTGATACAGGAAAATGATCATTTATCCCGATGGGAACGGACGTGAAAATGGTCAGTTTACTTGGCCATTTCAGGGACAAGTTCCCTGCCTGCTGGTCCGGAGGTCGCTGCTATATTTACCTTCTTTCTGTACAATCAACTCTGTGACAATTATCTTACAGTGCGAGGTACAATATTGGTGTGTTATATATCTTGTGTCCCTTCTTAGCTTATACAGGGGCGGATCTACACTCTTAAAAATGGTTCATGTGAACCCGTGGTCATCGGGTTAAGGTATAGACATGATGTACATAATTTGGCAAAAATAGATATAGATATTTGATGGAACCCATGGTCAAAAGAGATGAAGTGGTTCATTGGTTTTGGTCTCTTATTTCCAATAGCCTTAAATGTCAACTTTTTTGTTTAATTTTTTTAAAAAGTAACGGTGAACCCATCATCCGAAAATCCTAGATCCGCCTCTGAGCATATACATCTTTTTCATCGAACGAAAGGTAGGTACGAACTAAATTAAGATTGATAAAAGCACCACGTGAAATCTTTGATTTTTCCCCTTCCTCGATCCCTATCACACCCTTGCCTCGAGAAATAAATTAATGCTTTCTACTCGAGTCTCTATTCGTGTTCGAAGTGAAATAAACACCTCCTTGAGACACAAAATCAGTTGCATTGTGGAAAGTGTGGACTCACTCAATACCTTCTCCATGTACTTTCACATCATATATAATTTGATATTATTGTTTTACTCTTTTTTTTTTCCTTTTTTTGTCACCCCTTTTATTTATTTCATTATTTTTTTTATTTGCATCTCCTTCATTTTTGTTCTCAAAATCCCTTCCCCGGGACTCTTCCGCCGTTCACTACAATTGTTCACGAGGTTTGGGATGAGAATTGAGATATATATGGAGTTCAGATGGTGGAGAAAAAGAAGGAGAGAGAAGAAAAGTTGGAGAAAGAAAACGGAAAAAGAGAAAAAAATGGAAAAGACAAAATAAAAAAGAAAAAGGGGCCATAAACAATTAAATGTAATTAGTTATATAATGCTCAATAAAAATTTGACACATGTACAGTTTAATCAATTTTAACATATTTTTTGCTCGCCATTCGTAAAATTTGACACGTTTAACCAAATAATTTTTTCCCTCTATCATGTCATCATTTAGGGAGGTATCAATTCCACTTCGAACAAAAATATAAAGGTTTTAGAACACCCGTAAAGATTAAATGTGAAATTAAATTTTTCGAACAAAGTACATAATGCCTCTTATGTATTTTCCCTATTTTTTTAATTAACTTGCCTTATTCGGTAATTGTCCATCTTTTTTCCTATCTATCAAGTCGACAAACTGTAGGCTAGAGTTTTCAGTCTCAATTGAATGTGGATGTTTTTGTCCCAGTCACTTAGTTGCATTACATGTGCGTGAACGGTTCATCAGCACCAGAGGCGGATTTAGGATTCATCACTAATACAATTTCAACATAGATTTGACACTCGTTTATGAGTGTCAATGATTCTCTAAAAACTTATCGAATCGGCTAAATCGAACCTTACCAACTCGATTATTAAGTTATTTAAATAAAAATTTTGATTTTAATATAAATTTAAAAAAAAATCCAAAATATAGGTATTTTGTATATCAAGTTCGAAAAAATATTGAAGCATTAAAATCTTTTACCATGAACCTTGGCTCTTGGGGTGGATTCAGATGAAAACGACTTCAAAATAACACCCAAACCTACATAACTTTCAGCAAGAAGCCCCCAAGGATAATTTTAGAGTGCACAGGGGCGGATGTAGTGTTACGACTACGATTTCAATTGAACTTAAAATTTTGACACATCGTATAAATATAGATGTAAAACTTAGTAAAATCCCAACAAATATTATATTTGAATCCATAATTTTAATAATATAATGAATTTAATATTGAGAATCTTAAAAGTTGGACACATTAAATTTAAATCATGAATTCGACTCTTACAGTGCACCGCGTATCCATTTTACCCATGGGTTCACATGCAAGATATGAGTCAATTTTTGAAAAATATTAACACATATACATTGAGCTTTGTTTTAGCATATATGATCTAAACTAGTCATAATTAACAGAATGGGGTGTCTATGTAACTCAATTACAGCCTATCACAATAATTTCCCTGGAATGCTAGTGTATATATTTAATTACTTCACAATCTTATCGAGTAAATCCTCATTTCTTCTTTAGGAATTTTATTTATAACATATATCTTGAAAAATTATTCTCTCTATTTTAATAATAGATGTGAATAATATTTTCATGTAGGTGACAAAATATTTATTCTTTTTCTTAGTACTTCATAAAATTTAATATATATGAACTTTCTTTATCTTTTTTTAACTATTTCACTTTAAATTATTTTAAAAGACATTTAATACACACACACACACACACACACATATATTGTTAACCTTAAAAATGGTATTAACAATTATATTTGATTTGTGGTTCTAAAAATATGTGGTTTATCTTAATACTAGTTATTAAATACGAAATGCTAAGTGTGAGGCAAAGGAGTAAGATATGCAAACCAAAATAGTCACAAGGGCCCTTGAGCTCATTGAAACTGGGCCTCGAGGTCGAACAGAGATGCTTAGTAATGAGCAGTCGATAGAGAAACAATAATATTGGGGGTCTCGGGAATAGTCTTTTGCGGCCAATAACGAGCAATAAATGAAGAACAATTAATGAAAACAATAAATGGAAGGCAATAAATCAGTGGAACAATTGTTGAGCACACTTAGATAAGAAAAGCAGAGAATGTTATGTGGTATTGAATATTCATGTGTGTTACAAAATGACGGGGGTCCCATTTATATAGGAGGGGGGAATCCCAACATAGTACATGTCTAATTAATGACAGAGAAATATTATTGGTACAACCGTATAGTGGCTCAGCACGAATTTGTACTATTCTTGCAGACCTTGTCAGCTCTAACCACAAGCCCTTAGGAATTTCCCGCCTTTCCACGACGGTCGTCGATTTTCATACTGCCTCGAGGTATGCTGAGATGAGTCCCCGATATGCTTTCTCGAGGCATGCACCTCGAGGTCAAACTTTATTTTCTACTTCGCCCCCTCGAGTCGGCTTGGCCTGCTTCAGAGACCTCGATATCGGAGTCCCCGATATCGACCGTATACAGATAGTCCTCGCGTTTCTCAGAATGAAATGATAAGAAACGATTTGAATCCTTCGACTCATGACGTCAGCCACGTGAAGTCAGTGATTGTTGTAACAGAAAGGATGTGCAAGAGTCACGCCTGCACGATTATCGAAAGGTCATAGTATGAAAACGATGGTTGGCCAACCTTTTACCTTCTTCAATACGCCTAAATCACTCCTACAAATACCCCAATCCTTCATTTCTTGAACCTTCTCTTTTCACAATATCTTCAGACCTCTAATCGACTCTTTCACTTGCTTTCCTCTCGTATTCATCTTTCAATCATTTTATTCCTTCTCTTCTGATATTTTTGCAGCAAGAATGACAAAGACTTCAAAGACGGCTCCCCAGAAGGGAGAAACTTCTTCACAGTCACGCTCGTCAAAGAGCAAAGTAGTAGTGCCTCCTTGCATTGAGGAGTGTATCCTAGGACCTTGTGAAACGTCTTCCAATTTCAAGGTCGAGAAACCTTCCTCGAAACCGGGCGATGCGAACCCATGTCCCGATACATTATCCTGGTAACTGAAATTGAGAAAGTGAAAGTTGACTGACGCTGGGGGAGGAGATACACGTGGAGGTTCCTTCTCGTGAGGAGGACGTAACAACACATAAAGCTGGTTTCCTTAGTGTGTATACATATCCTTTTACTCTAGGTCCGGTAGAGTCGTCTTCTCCGTCAATAGACCCTGTGATTCTCGATTTCTGCAGACAGTACAGGGTGACTCTAGGACAAATCTATCCATCATTCTGGCGCATCGTTCCTGATTAGGTATTTTTCGAAAATGGTCGAGGGGATTCCTTTTACCCTTGACCATCTGATTAGAATGTATAGCCCTCAACTTTATCGAGGCGGCCTGATCAAGCTACAACGTCGGGCTTCAAATGCCCTCTTTGCCAACATCTATGAGGATAAGGATGGAGGGTGGATGAGCCGCTTTGTCTGAGTTAGGACCTCAGACCTGATCCCTGCTGAAAGGATGCCATTTTTCGAGGAATGGAATATGAATCGTAAGTGAACATATCCCGTCAATTAAATATTTTTTCTTTATTTTGAACTAAATCCTTCCGATGATGCAGCTGTCGAGTGGTATCCTGGTGCGGTCAGAGACCTCCTGAGCTAGGTCCGATTACTTGATTCGACCTGCCCTTACACCAAGCGTGTGTGGCGTGACCTGGCCAAGACCCTATGGGAGGCTTAAAACCATGGTGAGTTCTATTTTTGTCATACTTGAATTCTTCTGAGAGAATACCTCTCGATAGTACTCTCACCCTTTATGTTTATTCGTTTGCACTTGTGCAGGCCTAGGAGAGGCTGTTCTGATGAGGGAACCCCCGTTTGGGGAAGCAGATACCCCAAAACCTGTTAAGGAGAAGAAGATAAAGGAGAAATTCGACTGATTACCCGAAGACGAAGAAGGCTAAAATTCAAAAGCCTGATGTCGATTCAGCGACCTTAATTTTGGAAGTGGTAGAGAGCCTTCGCGCTGAAGGCGAAGAGAAAGATGACTGCTCGCCAGTCCTTAAGGGAAGAGGAAGCGCAATTGCTTCGAAGCCTATTGAGTCTATGGCTGCTGAACCGAAGGCTTCTGAACCAAAAGTTGTCTATGCTGACCTGCCTCAAACTGAAAAAATTCTCGAGGGTGGGGCAAACGAAGTCCCTGAGCCGGTTAGCGGCCAACACATGCCTCGAGTCGAAAGGCACCTAGTAGATGAACTCGGGAAGACCAGTGCTGCAGCTCCGCTGGGCCTGTCATTCTCTCCATGGCTGATAAGAGATGCTCAAACTATGGAAACTCCCGATGTGGGGGCTTCCCACAGAGAGAATGATGTGTTCGAGGGATATTTTTCCGGGGTTGAGGAAGGTCCTGAAATTAATGAATCATTTTTTAATAAGCTGAGAAGCTTTGTAAATAGGTAGTCTTTTGACTCCACAACCGTGCTTTGAGTTTTGGTTCTTGTTTTTCCGATTTATTCCCTTTGTGTTTTAAGGCCATAATGCTCTACAATCAGGCCTTTTCTAAGTCACAAGCCGAGCTGGTCCATTACGAGGAAGAGTGCAGGAGGTTCTCATCGGAGGTGTATGAGTTCAGAGCTCTTTTTGCCAAAAAAGAGGAGGAGCTGCTCGACCTTTGGGCGCGTTTGGAGACGATATCTCGAGAACGGGCCGATCTCGATGAGTAGGTAATATAGTTTTCATATGTTTCTTTTTTGTGCTCGTTCAACTTTAGCATTCAATGCCTTAACTTGATTTTTTCAGTTTAAGCAGAAAGATGGTCTAATGAAGGAGAGGCTTAGAGCCAAGGATACTGAGATTCCCGGGCTCGAGCGGCGCATGGATGATATGGCCTCTGAGAGGGATGCTCTCCGAGAGAGGCTGACCTCGATTGAGCGTCAACTTCAAGATATAATGGCAGAAAGCAATAAGTATAAGGATCTCCATGCTGAATCAGTCGCCGCGCTGTCCACGACCAAGTCCGAAACCAACGCACTTACATCCTCGTCTCGAGAAGATGCCGTTGTTGCCAATGCTCGAGCCAAGAGGATATCTGAAGAGGCTGAGCTCAAGCTAACTCGCGCCCTTGATAATGTTCGACTAAGATCTCGGAGGCATGCTCTCGAGATCGGAAGAGTGAGGGCCCTAGAAGAGGACATGGCAGCTCTGTTTACTTCCGATGATGATTTGGCCAGTCGCTCAGAAGATGATGAAGATGAAGGCGAAGTCCCCGAGTGGGAGGAAATCGCTGGCGACCAGGAGGTCGAGGGACAAATCATTGAGGGAATTATCCCTGAAGGGACTTCATCCGATCAAGCGGCCCCGACGGTGGATTAGGCCTCTATTTGTTTCTCTTTTGTGTAATAGATCCAAGCATGAGCTTTGTGAATATGTTTCGTGAATGTTTATTATATATGAAAGAATCTTTGTTTTTGGTTGCTTCCTATCTTTCCTCTGCTTTTTTGGAATAAATTCGTATGCTTGTCGTCGAGGCTTTGTAAGTTTGATTTTGCCTTATCGAGGTCTTACGATTATTCCATTAGCGAGATGACCTCGTCCTTCCTATCGAGGGTATGCCCTTTTAGAGGTATTATAAGTTCGATATTATGGCCTTGGCCTTGATATCGGGGTTGAGCTCTTTTAAGGTTTTACAAGTGAGGTATTGCCTTATTGAGGTATTACAAATTGGACCTTAGGCTCTTTAGATTGGCCCTTAGTCTCTTTAGATTGGCCCTTAGGCTCTTCAGATTGGCCCTTAGGCTATTTAGATTGGCCCTTAGGCTCTTCAGATTGGGTCGATTCGACCTCTAATGTGGCTGTGGTTTCCCCCCATTCTGGTTAAAGGCTTTTAAAATTTTGGTTATGCCTTGGCATGTTTTGTGTTCGTCCGACTCTTCGAAGGTTCGAATAAGAACCTCGATTATAAGGCGATATGCGACGGTAAGTGAGTACCTTGTGAGGTTTTCTTGGAGGCTGATGTTTTGAAGCTTTTTTTTAAGGCTGATTGTTTTCGAAGAATTTTCATTGTTCGGAGCTGATATTATCGAAGCCCCTTTGCTTATGCCGGATGGTAGGTTGATTAACTGGTTCTTTTCAAAGTATTTTAAAGGCCTTTAGTTTTATGGCAGCTGTCGAACATCTCCGAGCCGTGTTAATTCGGCCGTAGCCTTTTAATATGACCGTAGTCTTTGTGTTCGGCCGTAGACTTTAGTCCCTGGGTGAGACGACCTCGACATCTATATTGAGGGTATGCCCTTTTAGGGGTCTTACAAGTTCGAGTATATAGCCTTGGTCTTAATATCGGGGTTATGCCTTTTTAAGGTCTTATGAATTTGAGTATGCCTCGCTGAGGTCTTATAAGTTTGAGTATGCCTCGTTGAGGTCTTATAAGTTTGATGTATGCCTCGTTGAGGTTTTATAAGTTTGATGTATGCCTCTTTGAGGTCTTATAAGTTTGATGTATGCCTCATTGAGGTCTTATAAGTTTGATGTTGCCTCATTGAGGTCCTATAGGTTCGAGTCTCTGATAACTTGATAAGTTGACTGTTGATGACAGTCCCCGAGTGTTCGGGAGTATTTGGCCCTTGAGTCGTTTCCTGCAAGAATAATAAACTTCTTTGAGGCACAAAGTGTTTTGATGAGCAAGGATGCTTCTTCGATTACTTGATACATGCGTACATGA
Organism: Nicotiana paniculata; assembly: GCA_005239505.1. Lineage (NCBI taxonomy): Eukaryota > Viridiplantae > Streptophyta > Magnoliopsida > Solanales > Solanaceae > Nicotiana > Nicotiana paniculata. Next base: position 11,468 of record MDKI01120783.1, read on the forward strand.
TTTTTCCATTTGGGGACTCGACTATTCTACACGGACACGGCTCATTCGACCGTTTGGACCGATACAACATTAACCTATCGAGGCCCTCTTTGGCATAACTTTGTTTCTTTAAAAAGGTGAACTCCAAGGGTGAATTCTCCCTAGTATTAGAGGTTGATTGAAAATAAGCCTTGAATACTTGATGAGTTTTCCTTAGGTAGCATATAGATGTTGCCTCGTTAAAAACTTTGCCGGTAAAACCCATTTAGGATAAAACCCGATCCAAGGGAAAAAGAGTGCAACGCATGCTTAAAACCCAAGGTTTTCGAGCCGAAGAGTGCTTCGATTCCTCTCAATCGAACACCTGCAAGAAATTAGTATGAAGTGTAGACGGAAAAAGAGGGGGAAGGTTATACCTTAGCAATAATAGCGTCTGAGCATTGATATATTCCAATTGCTTGGTAATTCACCTGCCATGGTGCCGAGTTTAATGGACCCTTTGCCTACTACCCCGAGGACGCGGTACGGTCCTTCCCAGCTAGGGCATAGCTTCCCTTCATTTGGGTTTCGAGTGTTGAGAGTGACTTTCCTTAGGACTAAGTCCCCAACTCCAAAGTATCGAAGGTTTGTCCTCCTGTTATAGTACCTTTCGATCCTTTATTTTTCGGCGGCCATTTGGACCAGTGCGGCCTCTCATTTTTCATATAGTAGTTCGAGGGCAGTAGTCATGGCCTTGTTGTTCGAGTCTTTAGTGGCATGTTGAAATCTGGTGCTCGCTTCCCCGATCTCGACTAGTATCAAATCCTCAGACCTGTATACCAAATAGAACGGGGTCTCTCTTGTGCTTGACTTCGAAGTTGTTCGATATGCCCTTAACACCTCGGGCAACACTTCTCTCCATTTTACCTTCGCATTTTCCAGCTTCTTTTTCAAGTTTTGAATGATGGTTTTGTTGGTGGACTCGGCTTGGCCATTTTCACTCGGGTGGTAAGGCGTTGATAGGATTCTTTTGATTTTATGATCTTCGAGAAATTTCGTCACCTTGCTGCCGATGAACTGCTTCCCATTATCACACGTGATCTCAAAGGGGATTCCGAATCGGCATATGATGTGGTCCCAAATGAAGTCAATGACTTCTTTTTCTATTATTTTCTCGAAGGCCTGTGCTTCCACCCATTTCGAGAAGTAGTCAGTTAGGAATAAAATAAATCTGGCTTTACCTGGCACCGTTGGTAGGGGGCCGACGTTGTCCATCCTCCACTTCATGAACGGCCACGGGGATAAGACTGAGTGTAGTTGTTTGCCGGGTTGGTGAATCATTGGTGCGAATCTTTGGCACTTGTAACATCTTCGAACGAATTCCTTGGTGACTTTTTCCATGCTATCCCAATAGTACCCTGCTCTGATCACCTTTCGGACTAAAGCATCAGCACCGGAGTGGTTTCCACAAGTGCCTTCATGGACTTCTCGAAGCACATAGTCTATGTCCCTGGTCCCAAACACACTGCTAGAGGCCCGTCAAACGTCCTTCTATATAGTGTTCCATTCTTGTCGAGTGAAAATCGGGTTGCTTTGGCTCGAAGGGCCCTCGACTCTTTTGGGTCCGTGGGAAGCTTCCCACTTCTCTAATAGTCAATGCATTTGTTCCTCCAATCCCATGTTAGACTTGTTGAGTTGATTCTCGGCATGGCCTTCTTCAATCACTGATTTGGATAGTTTCACGACAGGACCCGGGAGTATGTCATCTTCTTCGATGAAATCCCAAGTTTGCGAGTGCATCGACCTCGCTGTTTTGTTCCCGTGGCACGTGGACCAGAGTCCATTCTTTGAAGCGATGCAACATCACTTGAAGCTTGTCTAAGTATCTCCGCATCCTATCTTCCCGAACCTCAAAGCTCTCATTTACTAGGTTTACTACTAGAAAAGAGTCACATTTTGCTTCGATTACTTTTGCTCCTAGGCCTTTGGCCAGTTCGAGACCTACAATCATAGCCTCATACTCGGCCTCGTTGTTAGTCAATTTCAAAGTTTTTATGGATTGTCTAATTATGCCTCCCGTGGGCGGTTTTAGAACTATGCCGAGTCCGGACCATCTCACGTTTGAGGCACCGTCATTGAAGAGGGTCCATACCCTCATGATGTGCCCGTTTTTAGAAAGAGTTTTCTACCTCGGGCACGAGGGCAGGCGTAAAGCAGGCCACGAAATCTGCCAAAATTTGGGACTTGATAGCCGTTCGGGGTTGGTACTCGATGTCGTACCCCCCGGTCAGCCGTTGCACCGCTTTCACGTTGTTTACCGCGGTAATTTCCTCGATGGCCTTGATTTTGTCGGGATTGATCTCGATTCCCCGGTTCGACACCATGAAACCAAAAAATTTGCCCGATCCGACTCCGAAGGCGCACTTCTCGGGGTTGAGCTTCATGTTGTATCTTCTAAGGATATCGAATGTTTCCTGCAAATGAATTAAATTGTCCTCCACGCGCAGGGACTTAACTAACATGTCATCAATGTAAACTTCCATAGACTTGCCTATTTAATGTTCGAACATCTTATTAACTAGGAGTTGATATGTGGATCCTGCGTTTTTTATCCCGAAGGGCATTACATTGTAACAATATGTACCATACTTCGTGATGAATGGAGTTTTTTCCTGATCCTCTGGGTTCATTTGGATTTGATTGTACCGAAATAGGCATCGATAAATGTAAGGATCTCGTGGCTAGCCGTGACATCGATCAGGCGATCGATGTTGGGTAATGGGAATGAGTCCTTAGGGCATGCTTTATTCAAGTCTTTGTAATCTACGCACATTCTTAATTTATTTCCCTTTTTGGGGATTACTACTACATTAGCTAACCATTCGGGATATTGCACCTCCCTAATGGACCCTATTTTGAGAAGTTTTGTTAACTCATATGTGATGAATTGCATGTTTTACCTCGGACCGAGGCCTCCTTTTTTGCTTTACTGGTTTGAACCTGGGGTCGACACTTAGCCGATGGGTGGTCACTTCCAGCGAGATCCATGTCATGTCTAGATAGGACCAAGCGAAGAAATCAATGTTATTAATAAGAAATTGAACGAGTTTTCTCCTGAGTTCGGGGGTTAATCCCGTTCCCAGGTATACCTTTCGATCTGGAAAGTGTTTGATTAAAACTGCATGTTCAAGCTCTTCGACCGTTGACTTTCTTGCATCCGATTCTTCGGGGCAAACAAAGGATCGGGGAGTGATGAAGTCTTCATCATCATCATCGCTCAACTGCTCATAGACCGCCTGTGCCTTAGGTATCTGCTTGTCTTTTGACTTTTTCGAAGTCGAAGGTGCCGACGTTGGTGCCACGTCGCGTACCGCGAACATTTCTTTTGCCGCATGTTGCTCTCCATACACCATTTTTACACCGTCCTTCTTTGGGAACTTTATCATTTGATAAAAAGTTGATGGTACTGCCCCCATTCTGTGTATCCACGATCTTCCAAGTAAGGCATTGTACCTCATGTCACCTTCGATGACATGGAACTTAGTATCCTGAATTGTACCGGTCACGTTGACTGGGAGGTAATTCCCCCCCCCCCCTGTCTCACTTGCCATATTGAATCCATTGAGGACTCGAGAGGCTGGTACGATCCGATCGAGCAGCTCGAGCTGCTCCACTATCCTTGACATGATTATATTGACCGAGCTACCTGGATCCACGAGCACACATTTAATTTGAATTTTATTCAAAAGAAAAAAGATTACCTGAGCATTGTTATGGGGCTGAGACAAGGCCTCAACGCCTTCTTCACTGAATGTAAGAGCGTCCTCGGGCACATAGCTCCGGGTTCACTTTTCCTTTGTAATGGATACTTTTGTTCATTTGAACATGGGTATCTGTGGGACGTCGATTCCTCTAATGATCATATGGATGACATGTTTTGTTTCCTCCTGTTCATTTTTCCTGTTCGCCTCTCTTTCTCGAAATTGATTCCTTGATCAATCGCATCGGGCTACCTCTTCTCAAAGCTGTCTACAATCCTCGGTCCTATGACCGTGAATCCCGTGGTATTTGCACATTAAGTTAGGGTTCCTTTGGTAAGGATCTGACTGTGCGGGCTTTGGCCACATCTCTGATTTTACCTATTGCTGATACGACGTCTAATGCGCTGATGTTGAAGTTATACTCTGATAATCAGAGTCCTCCATTGGCCCCGCGTATATGTCGAACCTAGTTTTTCTCAAGAGCCCTCGAGAACTCTGACCTTGATCTACCCTTTGATCATTTCGCGGTATATCACTCCTCGAGGCGTTTCTTCGGTCTTCAGTATAGGGCTGGTATCTTTCTTTGTTTGGTTTAGACTCCCTTCCTGCATTCCTCGACTCTTTTGCTAAAAGCCTGCTTGGATATACTGAGCCCGATGGGTCTCCCAATTGGTCTTCCTCGACCCTGATCTTTGATTGATACCTGTTATGCACATCCTCCCAAGTCACGGCGGGATACTCGATTAAACTTTGCTTCAGTTGCTTCGAAGCTACCGAGCTTCATTCATTCAACCCCTGAGTGAAGGCTTGTACCGCCCAGTCATCGGAGACTGGTGGTACTTCCATTCGTTCCATCTGAAAGCGGGATATGAACTCCCTTAACATCTCGTTCTCCCTCTGTTTAATTTTGAAGACGTCGGACTTTCTTGTAGTGACCTTAATGGCACTAGCGTGCACTCTCACAAAGGAGTCTGCCAACATCGCAAACGAATCTATTGAGTTCGGGGGAAGGTTGTGATACCACATCATGGTCCCTTTAGACAGTGTTTCTCAAAACTTCTTCAACAAGACGGACTCCATCTCGTCGTCTTTTAAGTCATTCCCTTTCATACCACAAGTATAGGTGGTAATATGCTCATTCGGATATGTGATCCCATTGTACTTTAGGATATCGGGCATCCTGAACTTCTTCGGAATGGGATTCGGAGCCACGCTCGATGGAAAGGGTTTCTGCACGAACTTCTTCGAGTCTACCCCCTTCAGAACCGGAGGTGCGCCCAGGATTTGGTCGACCCTCGAGTTATAGATTTTTATCGTTGGCCTCTATCTTCTTTTCTCCTAATTCAATTCTTTTCATGAGATATTCAAGCATTTTCACAGTAGTGGGGTCTTTTTCTGACTCGTTATTACTCGATCTTTCTGGTTCTTGCTCGATTCGAGGATCTGTTTTCGGCCCCGCCGTGCTCGGGGTTTTTTGTTGACTTGGTAGCTGAGCAATGGCAACCTGTTGTGCTTGCAACATCTCGAAAATGATTTGTAGGCTGACTTCATTTCGAGCATGTGTTGTTTGTGCGTCAGGTTGGACTTCTCCTTGCATGCTTCCCCCGACATCCGCACCCAAGTATGTGCTTATAGCAATATGCAAGCCAACATCAACTGGGTTGGGAATAGGTGCTACTCCGGGGTTGAGCGGTGGCACACCGGCTGCTAAAATTTTTGCATTATTTTTTCGTGAAAATCGAGTGGGTTGTTGCCATGTACTGGTGCTTTATCTGAGTTTGACATGTTTTAGCCTGAAATAAAAAAATCTTGGACAAGAAAAAATATGAAGAATAACGTGTGTTATCCGAAAACTAGCAGTAAAATAATCACTATTATCTTTAGCCGTGCGGTGGGCGCCAAACTGTTTATTTTGAAAATGGTATTAACAATTATATTTGATTTGTGATTCTAAAAATATGTGATTTATCTTAATACTAGTTATTAAATAGGAAATGTTAAGTGGAGCCAAATGAGTAAGATATACAAACCAAAATAGTCACAAAGTGGGGCCTCGAGCTCACTGAAACTAGGGCTCGAGGTCGAACGAAGATGCTTAGTAATGAGCAGTCGATAGAGAAATAATAATATTGGGGGTCTCTGGGATAGCCTTTTGCGGCCAATAACGAGCAATAAATAAAGAACAATTAATGAACACAATAAATTGAAGGCAATAAATCAGTGAAACAATTGTTGAGCACACTTAGATAAGAAAAGCAGAGAATGTTCTGTGGTATTAAATATTCATGTATGTTACAAAATGACAAGGGTCCCATTTATATAGGAGGGAGGAATCCCAATATAGTACATGCCTAATTAATGACAGAGAAATATTATTGGTACAACTGTATAATGGCTCAGTATGGATTTGTACTATTCTTGCAGACCTTGTCAGCTCTAACCACGTGCCCTTAGAAATTTTTCGCCTTTCCACGACGGTCGTCGATTTTCATACTGCCTCGAGGTATGATAAGATGAGTCCCCGATATGCTTTCTCGAGGCATGCACCTCGAGGTCAATTTGTGCTGATACTGAAAATATATCCGCTAGTCATTTTGTGAGAATGTTTCATTTATAAAAAAAAAAAATACTCGTATATCATATCAATTGTTTATTTACCATAATACCTTCTCCAACCCAACACCAATTTTGACACCAAACATCATTTTAATGTAAGATTTATTTTTTTTGCTCCAACCCAACACCATTTCTTACACCATTTTGGTGTGTGAATAGTGTTACACCAAATTTGGTGTAACACTATTCATCAACATCATTACTATCACCTTTATTTTAATATTATCTTTTAGCATATAACACTTTTAATTTAACATATTATAAATTTTAAATTAATAATAGTTATTATGTAATATATTTATAATATTAATTTTATATTTTAATTTTCATATATTTTGTTGTTATATAAACTTGTAAGTTAATTTTATTATAAATTATATTTGTATAAAAATATATAACTATCAAAAAAATGAAAAGTACAAAACTGAAATATAATATGTTGTTAATAAATAACACAATGTTCATTGATTATCATAAAAATAAATATTTGATACAATAGCAACTGACATAGATTAAATTGAAAATACATTAAATAACATAATGGAATGAGAAAATTACAACGATAATCTAGTAATCTGGAAAGCCGCTTCCCGATCCACCAATATCATTAAAATATTGAGTGTATTGGGTAGATGATTGTTGTGGTTGTGGCTGTTGAAATTGTTGGTTTCTTTTATCCATTATTCGTTTTTGTTCTTGTCGAATAAATTCACGATTATTTGGATCATCAATAGTGTCAAAATTAGACAATAAAATTTATTTTCTTTTTTGAATTATTTTAGTTTCAAAACTCTATCTTTTATCTCCATACCTCGCTGCCTGTTTACACTTGAATTTGCCAACAATTTAACATTTTGGGACAAAAACATTAGGGACAAAGATGCTCATTTTGCACTTCGTAATGCATTAATAGAGCATTTATGGGAGCAAAATATTAATCTTGTAAGTTGAATATTTATGTTAAAATTAAACTAAATTTTACCATAATGTAATATTTATTTAATTATATCTTATCAATGATTTTATTTTTATTTGAATTATACATTAATATGTATAATGCATAATATTTGCTTATAATTTATATTTAAAAATTTAAGGTATAAAACAATTTTATATTAAATGGTTATATAGGAAAGAAATATGAATTATATGAGATCGATATATAAAAAGAAAAAAGAAAGGATTTGTTTTATATAATATAATACAGAAGAGAGAGGAGAATATAAAGCGAATATTCTTATTTGGTGTAAAAAATAGTGTAACGGATTGGAGTTACTTTGTAGCATTTTGGTATTTACACCATTTTGGTGTTAAAAAAATGGTACAAGGGTTGGAGATGCCCTAATAGTCCCTATTGTATGGGTCAAAATCTGCCTCAAGGAGATTTACCATGAAGCTTTGTTACAAAAAGTAATTTCGTCGAGGTCGACTAGTAAATAATGAAATTCATAGTCGAGCAGTCAACAACGGCCAAGGTCAAGTATCAAGAGCAGCAGTAACGGCTGGTTTTGTAATGAGATCTTTAAGAGAATATTCCATTAAATATTATCTGTACTTGTATTTTTAGGGCTGACTAGGGATATGTCCCATATAAATAGAATATGAGATAAGGTGAAAGGCAGATAATATTCTCTGATAAGAACATTCTTTGGAAAGCAGACTTTCTTTCTAGATAAAATACAAATATTACCTTTCTAAAGAGTCTAGATTGTCTATTATTCCACACTTTTTCCATCAGATCCGAGAAGGGTCCCAATATTTTGATATTTGTCTATCATTCATCATTGTCGGAAAGAGGAATCATCTACCTCATTCAATATTGGGTGAATCGTTCTCCTTATTTACTTTAATGTCATTTATTGCTCAATATTCCCCCATCATTAATGATCTTAAAACATTGATTGCACATTGCGTTTAATCTTCTCTCAACACTTCTCTACATTATTTGTATTAATCGATTATAGATCTGAAGTTATTATTATTAACTAGGTTTAGCTTCTCATTATATAAGATTAATTAGTTTAACCAAAGGTTTACGTTTTTTGGTCAAACAATTTGGCGATGTATGTGGGGATTTCCTAGTTAAAATTTTAGCTTCTTCTAGATCTATAACTAGCACAAAAAAAAGAAGCAAAACCACTATTCTCTTGTACACACAGATCTGACATGGCAGGTAACAGAGAAGAAATGATGAAGGCAGTGGCCGACCTCACCCCAAACCTCCTAAACACCATCAACGAGGTTTCTGAAACAGAGGTTGAAGATGTAACGCCAAATGCCTCTCCCAGGCGAAGTGGCTCGCCCCTCCCTCATGGTAGTATCACAATGTCCCACGGTAAAAGGGCTTCCACGTCCACAAAAGAAGAGGCCCCACCTGCAGTGAAGAAACTACTTGAGGCTTGGCTGACAAACACACTGACCAACATCCTCGACAAGTCCGCCCAAAAAGCAATCAGAGAAAATGCAAGAACTTGCGTTGCACCAGTAATGGCCGAGCAGCACGACCCTTACCCACCAATAACAGGTATCACTCAAATATTAGTAATACATGTGACGACACCCTCACATCCATTATGAGGAAGATAGAAGAAATGGAAAACGGAAACAAAATGCTTCAAGACCAAATGAAAGAGCATTAAGAAAGGGTAGACAAAATACCAGATGCCCCAAAACTCATACCAAAAAGAGATGCTGGTCGGTTCGTTGAGCAACCCTACAGTGATGAAGACGCCTCACATGCCATACCCAAGACCTTCAAAATGTCGCCTTACCTAAAAATACGACCGTACGATCGACCCTGAAGATTTTGTGACTCACTATATCACCGCGGTAAAGGGCAACGATCTCGCCAAAGAAAAAGTATCCTCCATCCTCTTAAAAAAGTTTGGCAAAACCCTCACCGGATATGCATTAACTTGGTATTCACAGCTGCCCGCGTGCTCCATTGGAACATTCGAAGAGATGGCCGACAAGTTAGTAACGGCCCATGCTGGAGCTAAAAAGGTGGAGGGAAGAGTGAATGATATATTTTCCATCAAACAATCACCTGGAAAGGGACTGAGGGACTTCCTCGCTCGATTCAACCGTGTAAGGATGACCTTACCAAATGTATCAGAAGGCATAGCTATAGCAGCTTTCCAAAACGGGATGAACAGAAACGGTTCGAGGACGACCAGAAAGTTGCTAAGTCGGCTTATGAAATATCCCCCTGTAAACAACTAATTTTTGACCACACCCAAATTCTATATTATTTTGGTGTAAATATTTCTTTTAGGT
>MDKI01248534.1:0-61718 GCA_005239505.1 Nicotiana paniculata
TTTCCTTAATTTACCTACTAGCCGTTTGAGTTTAACCCCTTCAATTAAGGGATACCTAATTGCTTGTTATACTTACAGTGTTCTTATATTCCTCTAAGTTATATATGGTCCTTTCCTTATTTAATACTCACTGTGTGAATCACTACCTTGATTATAGGGATACTTGTACTAATTGGGTACTGATTGATATTCAGTCCCACAATCACTAGTTAATTATGATTCTTTTCCTTATTTTTCATCAAGCTTTCAAACTATTTATACACACTATATTCATTCATCACAGAGATGAACGAATCTGTTCAAAAATTCTCTCTCACAATTTCAAAGACTCTCTGCTCTCTCATTATATATCCCTCCTTGTCACGCCGCATGTGCAAATATCAATAGTAACAACAGCACGGACAACTCACGTGAGAACACCCCGACAATCCTCTCAACAATACCATGTGTTCCAAAACATAACAACACAGTAAAATGACTTTCATAACATGTGCCCATATGCCAAAACATTTCCTCAAAACAGTTTCAATACCACCACGCATAGCCCTCAACTCAACAACACTGAATTCCACAACAATAACAGCACGAGAGTATGGCAAATAAATCAACACAAGAACTTCATATCACAAAGAAACAGAAGAACGAGCACACAATGAAAGAGACAACAGAGAATAATGGTTTGAATAAGAATAGCTCAAAAAGGGAGAGATAATGTGTAACAACGATTCCACAAAAGTACGATTCGACGATAAGAGAGATAACATGAATCAATGACCCCAAAAAAGAATAAGTCAACAATGAAAGGGATAACAAAACTTCAATTAAGGCTAAGCAATTACGGAAGAGATAACAATAACTTCAATTAAGGTTAACCAACTACGGAAGAGATAATAATAACTTCAATTAAGGATAAGTAATTACAAAAAAGATAATAATAAATTCAGTTAAGGGAAAGAAATTACGGAAAAGAAAATAATAAATTCAATTAAGGGTAAGCAATCACGGAAAGGATAATAATAAGTTCAATTAAAGGTAAGCAATTACGGAAAGGATAGCATGGCAAGAAGAGAGGAGACAACTTTATTTAAGGCACATAAGAGTTTAGTGGCAACAAGGGTAGAGCATGAAACGATCAACTTGATGGTCGGCTATAATTACGTATTTTAGTCGCTTATTGCACTCTAATTTACTGCACTTTAGTTGTGTTTGAGCTTTAATTGATAGTGTTAATTGTGTGTTTTATGCCTTGTAGGAGACAGTTTGAGTAATGTAGATGTTACGGAGAAAATTCGAGCTATTTGGATCTTTGATGTCTGAGTAAAATCCCAAGAGATTAACATGGAATCACGTTCGGGGGTCGAGAACCACGTCAGGATATCAAAAATCAAGAAAGATTTTGTACTTTGAGAAATTTCCAAAGCTGCGGAGCGTGGGGAGCTCCGGCTGCCTATTTTCCTGTTGTCTCAACAATGCAAGCTCCATGAGAAATCCCACTACAACCCCGCTTAGCGCGTCTCCCCATGCGGCGCGCCTATGCAATTTTTACAAAGTGAAAATCCTATTTCGGTTGGGAGAAGGTGGTGTCGTCTGGGACCGACCCTACTTGGTATAAATACATGGGAAAACACTATTTTGAGGAGTTTTGACACGTCTTAGACCTAAGGAGGAGTTGGAGAACCAAAAGCACAAGGAATTCATCAATCAATCCTCACTCAAGACACAAGTTTGGATTGTTTTATGTTTTTCTTTACTTTAAACATATTTGTGATGAATTGCTCTATATCTATGGAGTAGTTCCCTTTAGGATTTGATGGATTTGGTGTATTGATATTTTTTTGTGGATTATAACTGTAGTTTTATGTATTAAATCGTTTTGGATGATTTAATTGTTGTGTCTATATTCACTTGTTCATGTAATCGAGAGAGGCATAACTTGTGATATCTTTACAATATTTTGTTGGTTGAATTCACTAATTCTTCTTAGTAATCGGAAGAGGCTAGTGAATAGTTGATTAAACCTAGTTAGGAGGATAATTGAGAGAGGTTCTCCTAAAGACCACTCCACTACGAATTCTTGCATATCTTCACCGAGCTTAAATTGGTTCATCTTGTGAGTTTGAGACTTAATTGATAGAGGAGTTACTATCAAATGTTTGAACTAATAATTGAGTTAATTCCATAGACTCACTTGAACATTGAAAGTGAATTATCTAGAGTTAGATCCTAAACATTTGTCTTGCACCTATCCTATCGAAACCCTACCTTCTCACATTGATAACCTTCTTTGCTCATTACTTGTGTCAATTATCATTAGTTAATAGTTTAGACTCTTAGTTATTTTAGTTTAATCACATCAAACACAACAGTTGATCATCTTGGATAGCAACCAAGCTATAAACTACAAGAAGACTATTTAAATCCAATCCATGTGGATACGATATTATACTATAATATATTTGATTAGCGAGCATAAATTAAGTGTGTGTTTTGCGCTCATCAAATTTTGGCACCATTGTCGGGGATTTGAAATCAATAGTGTTTAAAATAGTTTGTAGTGTTAATTCAGGATTTTTTCTTTTCATTTTGTTTTTCTCTTTTTCACGGTTGGTGTTCTTTGACTGTGCGCAGGCTACAGGTTTAGATTGGTGCATGACTCGATCTTCTGGGAAAGAAAAGCAACCATACGAGCCAGAGATAGAAAAACAACTACGACAACTGAGGAAGGAAAGAAATTTCACTGAGACGTTAGGAAAGGTTGGGCAATCCTCAACCAAAGAAACTATGGCTGGAATCGGTGATGATGATAATGTGGATTTGGGTGCAAGAGAGGCAGCCCAGTAACGAGAAAAAACTGCAAGGGATGCTGAGGAAGCAGCGATTGGAGATGCACAGATTATCTATGAAGAGGAGAGGTCTCGAAGAATTGCTCAAAATCAACCCTTGGTTGCAGTCCAGTTCGGAAACATAGCCTCGGTGTTGGGAGACCACTTGGTGATTATGCTAGACTGGTCTACAACCAAGGATTATCAACTATTAGACCACCTCCAATTGCAGCTAATAATTTCGAGTTGAAGCAAGGGTTGCTCCAAACCCTTCAAAATTATTGTGTCTTCAGAGAGAAGATGAACGAAGATCCAAACAACAATCTAATGGACTTCAAAGAGATTATGAACATCTTTCAATACAATGGTGTGTCACAAGATGCAGTTTACTTAAGGGCATTCCCCTTCACATTGAAACATGATGCAAAGCAATAGCTTCGAAGCTTGCCTACGGGATCGATTAGAAGATGGGATGAGATGACTAGAAAATTTCTTGATAAATACTTTTCATTAGCTAAAACGGGCAAGTTTAGAAGAGAAATTCACAATTTTAAAGAGACTGAAATTGTGTTTGAAGCATGGGATAGGTTTAAGGAGATAGTGTGAAAGTATCAACATAGTGGAATTAAACTCTGGATACAACTCTAGGACTTTTGGGATGGATTGACATCGGCCTGACGAAGAACAATGAGAAATGCAGTTGGAGGCCCGTTGATGAAGAAGACTCCAGAAGAGATAGTTACAATTCTTATTGAGTTGTCTGAAGATGCAAACAGTGACCCTCTAAGAGTGATAAAAGAATAAGATGAACTGGTGCTTACCAAGTTGATGCTAATACATCTGTGTAGGTACAACTTGATGCTATGACTAAAGAAATACGAAAGCTAACCTTAAGCTCGATACAAAATGAGCCTCACGCAGCTTGTGATATATGTGGAAGAGGACACCTTACTCGTGAGTGTCAAGCCTCAATTGAGAAAGTGAATGATCTGGGAAACTACAATTTATGCAATGGGTCAGAGGAACCCCGGTTTTTCATGGAGTTCACCTAGGGGGTACTGCGAATGCATGGCAACAAAACAATCCCAGAACCTAGGGGTAAGGAGCTGCAGGCTTTCAAAATCAGCAAAGGCAGCAATATCAGCATCAACATCCCATTCAGTATGGCATAGAAGATCTTATAAAGGCCTTTATTCTCAAAACTGATGAGAGGCTAGAAGCTCATAGCTCAGCTATCAAAGAAGTGGGCACAGGTTTTCAAAACCTCGAAAGACAGGTTGGGAAACTAGCCATTGTATTGTCTGAGAGGATTCCAGGAACTCTCCTTGCTGATATGGAAAGAAATCACAAAGAAACGATAAATGGTGTAACTCTGAGAAGTGGGAAAGTGTTGAGAGATCCCACCCCGATCCAAAAAGATGTGATACTTGAAAAAGAAAGTGGGGAGCAGCTGAAAAGTGATGATGACAAGAAGAAGAAGAAGAAGAAGAAGAAGAAGAAGAAGAAGAAGAAGAAGAAGAAAGGCCCGACAAAAGTTGAGAAAAAGAAGAAGGAAGAGAAATCGATAAGAGAGGAACATGAAGAGAGCAAGCACATGGCTGCTTTACCTTTCCCCCAAAAGCTATATAGAAAAAATATGGACAAGCAGTTTGAGAAATTTCTGGATATGCTAAAACAGGTTCATGTAAATTTACCATTCACATAAGTGCTCTCACAAATGCCAAGTTATGCCAAGTTCTTGAAGGAAATCCTAACAAAGAAGAGGAAGATAGAAGAGACCTCAGTGGTCAAGCTCACAGAGCATTGCAGCGCAATCTTGCAAAACAAACTCCCACAAAAGTGTGGAGATCCAGGGAGTTTTATTATACCTTACTCTTTAGGCACTATTAATTTTGATAAGTTTTTATGTGATTCGGGTGCCTTAATTAATTTAATTCCCTTGTCTATTTATAGGAAACTGGAGAATAGGATTGGAGAGATAAGGTCAGCACTAATATCTTTGTAGTTGGCAGACCAAAAGACTCTGATACCCGAGGAGATAGTGGAAGATATTTTGGTTCAGGTAGATAAGTCTGTATTTCCTGTAGATTTTCTAACTGTGAATATGGAGGAAAACAAGAAGGTCCCCCTCATCCTAGGAAGATCATTCTTAGCAACGGGTAGAGAAACATTAGATATACACGAGAGAAAGCCCATGCTTAGAGTCGGTGAGGAGATTGTGACTTTTGAGATGAATGTAGCAACGAGGGTGAGAAAGGAGAAAGTAACTGAAAGTGTTGAGTGGAAAGTGAAAAACTCGAAAGAGAAGGACGCAATGACTGATAAGGATAAATGTGGGGTGTACCCCAAGAAAGTTGAGAAGAAGTTCTCGGCATGGATGTGTGCTTTAGTTCAGGCGCGAGCAATGGAGCTCGACTTCAACACAGACACCGACTAGATATTCAAGGAATTTTCCTTTACCTTATGCTTTTTAATTGTGTGTCATGGAGACATGGCACTACTTAAAGTGTGGGTTGGAGGATATATGTTGTATGTATGTGTATATATATATATATATATATTAGTTTTTGTTTTGTTTTTTCTAGTTATAGTAGTTAGAGATAGAAAATAATGGAAAAAACATAAAAAGTTTAAAATTTTCAATTTTTCCCGACGATGGATATCATTTGACAGGTTTCTTGAGGGATTAAAGTCGAAGGAAAAAGACAAAAAGATTTTATTTTGTTAGGTAGTGTAATAATTCTCGCTTGGTTTTTCTTTGTATCGCGGTTCTTTTCCAAGGGTTTTGTTTGAGCCGGGTGTAGTTCGTTTTTATTTTTGTTAGGAATAGAAAACCGTGCTATGATTTGAATTGAAAGCAATATCTCTTGACTTTATTATGCCTTGAGAATAGTGAGTGCTTTAGTTGTAACGCTTAGTCTCAGTTTTGGACTCTTGCATAAGTACCTTAAATTGTATAATCATGAATTTGTTTAACTGCTTTGACTAGAGTGTCTTGATGAGTCCAATCCTGAGTGAGTTATGTGTCATGTGTATGTGAGGCTTTTTGTATTCTATGCATTGCATTTGATATCTAGAACTTTCCCCGTGTGTTTGCAAAGCGAAATAGTAGTTTTATTTAATCTTGGAAGTAATATAGGTGTTTCTTTGTTGAGTTAGGTATATGCTTTTACCCACCTAATTGTTATGTATCTTAGTCAAACCCTTTGAGCATGTAATCTTGCTTTCTTGGCAACCACATTACAAGCCTTACCCATTTATTTTAATTGACCATCTATTTGAACCTTGTAGATCTCATGAGCACTTGAAGTGACATGAACTTTGTAAAAGTTGAAATATGGTGTCGTTGGTTTGGCTTTTGAGTGGAACTATTGAAAAGGGGAGAAAGGTGCAATGTATTGACAAGTGAGAACCACTTGAATTGAAAAAGAAAAAAAATGTTGTATTGTTATGCAAAATATTCTTTGATAGTGGTGACTCTTGATGTAATGGTGCTTAAAGAAGTAGGGAGTTAATATATATTGATGTAAATGTGGAGCTATGGTTTGATATAAGTGTGGGGTTTTGAAAGGTAAAGTATATGTATTAAAGTGCTTAGGGAGGTATAGTCACTCTTATATCTAAATGTATCATACTCGTCCTTCAGCCTACATTACAACCAATTAAAGTCCTACTTGATCCTTGACTGAATGAGCTCAATTAGTAGAGTAGTACACTACGGGAAGCCTATGGTGCATCTTGTGGCATATGAATATTGTTTCTGAGAGTGAGTGAATTCTTTCGATGATGAATTCCTAATTGTTATTAACTTTTATTGTCTGTGGAACTACTCTCTATTGTTGTGTGACGGCACTTGATTCATGAAGGAAAGGTAATACTTGACCTCTATGTTAGAGTAAGTGAGAGAGTTGTGAATACTGCATGATACTTGTGAGTCAAATCTTGAGGCAGGTATGTTTCACTATTGTGCTTAGTCTATTTTAAATATTCTTGGTGTGATGAGTTAGGAGAGTTGTTTGAAAAGGTCGTGTTTATATAAAGTGTAGTTTGATTGCTCGAGGACGAGCAATGGTTTAAGTGTGGAGTGTTGATGGTAGGCTATAATTACGTATTTTAGTCACTTATTGCACTCTAATTTACTGCACTTTAGTTGTGTTTGAGCTTTAATTGATAGTGTTTTGCACTAATTGTGTGTTTTATGCCTTGTAGGAGAGATTTTGAGTGGTGTAGATGTTACAGAGCAAATTCGAGCTATTTGGATCTTTGAAGTCTGAGTAAAATCCTAAGAGATTAACGTGGAATCACGTTCGGGGGTGGAGAACCACGTCAGGATATCAAAAATCAAGAAAGATTTTGTACTTTGAGAAATTTCCAAAGTCGCGGAGCGTGAGGCCAGCTACCTATTTGTAACGACTCGGCCGATCGTTCCGACAGTTTAGCCATGTTTCCCCCATTTCTGCTTTGTTATATGCGGTTCAGCTTTATTACGTTGCGTTAGATTGGTTGGATCGGGTTCAGAGCGATTTTTGGAAAGAAATGAGGCACTAAGTCTCTTATCTTGGTTCAATAGTTGGAAAAGTCAACCGAAAGTTGACTTATTGGTAGACGACCTCGGAATGTAGATTTTATGGTTCGAATAGCTTCGTTAGGTCATTTGGGGCTTAGGAGTGTGTTCGGAACGTGGTTTTGATGTCCAGTATAGAATTAGGTTTGAATTGGCGAAAGTTAGTTTTTAGCGATTTCTAGTCAGCAGTGGAAAATAGACTATCGAGGTCAGAATGGAATTTCGGAAGTTGGAGCACGTTCGTAGTGTCATTTTGGATATGTGTGCAAATTTTCAGGTCAATCGGAAGTGTTTTGGATGGTCTCGACATCTTTGGTGAAATTTAGAAATTTCAAAGTTCGTAGGCTTGAATTTGATGTGATTTTGGTGCTTTTGCGTTGTTTTTAGGGTTTCGAAGGATAGAATAAGTTTGAAATTTTGAATGATGTAATGGGATATGTTAGTAGGTTTGGTTGAGGTCCCGGGGGCCTCGTGTGTATTTCGGATGCTAAAATGACCACTTTTGGTCTTTGGGAGATTGTTGGTTTTATAATATTTTAGCAGCAGTGGTTTGTTCATTGCGATCGCGTGAGTTCATCCGCGATCGCGTAGAGTAAGTTGAGACCAGGTGGATTTTTTGAATTGCGATCGCGAATGTAGGTGTGCGATCGCGTAGTGTGAGCAGTATTGGTCACTGCGTTCGCATGGAGATGTTTGTGTTCACATAGTAGGACTTGGAGTGGCAGTGAGGTGATGGAATTTCTCTATGCGATCGCATAGGGCTGGTCGCGATCGCATTGTTGTGAGGAGTGGTCTTACGCGATCGCATTGTTGTTTTTGCGACCGCATAGGGTTAGTCTGGTTGTACAACACTTTGTTCTTCGCGATCGCGTGCCTTTTTCCGCGATCGCACAAAGTAAAAGTCTGGGAAGACAGTTTTAAGTTCTAATTTCGGGGGTTTTTGGTCATAACTCATTTTGCCATTTGAGAGCTCAGGGGAAAGAGATATTGGACGAGATTTTCAGTGGGATTCTTGATAGTTTACGATTGGGGTTCGTCTCCCTAGCATATTTTGATGTTATTGATCTGTTTTGTGATAGACTCGGAGCATTTGGGAGCCAATTCGAGGGGCATGAGCACCGCAGAATAGTTTTTGGGCTGTTTTGAGGTAAGTAACGATTGTAACTCTAAACCTGAGGGTATGAAACCCCGGTATTTGATATTGTTTTGGTAAATGAGGTGACGCACATGCTAGGTGACGAGCGTGTGTGCGTGCACCGATAGGGATTGTGACCTGGTCCGTCCCGTAGCGACTATTAAGCTGCGTATTCGATTTGAAATCTTACGACATCCTGTATTTTGGAAATTTATACTTGTTTATTGGTTGTGAGCCATGTTTGAGGCCTCGTGCCGACCTGTTTAGAGCCTCAGAAGTACTTTTACACTATTCTCACACTATCCTGATAGAACATCTTGAACTCAGTCATGTTTACCACTTGTTGTTATTTTCACTGTTATCACATTGTTTTGAAACTCTGAGAAGTATTTTGGGCGGAGTCCCGTGAGTTGAGATGAATTGCCTGAGTGGCTTGTGAGGATGACTGAGTAAGGCCTAGCGCCGAGTATGTTCAGATAGTTATGGATCGGGCTGCACGCCGCAGCAATATATATATTGGATCGGGCTGCATGCCGCAGCAATATACATTATATATGGATCGGGCTGCACGGCGTAGCAGTATATATATTATATGGATCGGGCTGCACGCCGCAACAACATATATATATTGGATCGGGCTATATGCCGCAACAAAATAGCTTGGGTTGTAGGAGCCCCTCCAGGAGTCTGTACACCCCCAATGAGCGCAGTCAACTATTATATGGATCGGGCTGCACGCCGCAGCGTATGTTATATGGATCGGGCTGCACGCCGCAACAGTTGTTACATGGTACCTGATGAGTGAGAGTGCTGAGTGTGAGCATTGACTTATGAGAGTAGAGTCACGAGCGACTAAGAGGCTTTCCCGAGAGGCTTTACTTGTGAGCGACACTGTGCCCGAGTGGCTGATATTTCTATGAAACTACTGTTTTCACTATTCTTTACACTGAGCCTTTTGATAAATGTTGACCAATGTTTTATACAAATTTTAAACGGAAAAATTGGAGTTTTGTGAAATCTTTGGTAAATGTGGACTCTTGACTTGATCTATTACCTTTACTGGTACTTATTTTATGAAACTATAAAGTTTAAATTCTCGTCACTGCACTCATGTTTTTAGATACTTTGGTTACTTACTGAGTTGGCGTACTCACGTTACTCCCTGCACTTTGTGTGCAGATTCAGGTACCGGTGCAAAGCGATAGTTGATCTACCCCATTTGGAGCATTGTTCGGAGATTGTGAGGTAGCTTCTCAGTGTCCGCAGCCTACTCTTTCTCCTTCCTACTCTGTCATTTTTACTTTACTTCCCAGACTTGTTGTAGTAGAGGATTTGTATTAGACTGTATCCACTTCTTAGAGGCTCATGACGGTTGACTCCAGATGTTGGGGTTGTGTTTAGATATTCTAATCATTTTATTGTTTTGAAATGCTTAAGAAATGATATTATATGAAAATTCGGATATTTGATGTATTAAATGGGAAATCATTATGTTATTTTCAGTGAATTGGATAACTTAGTATCACGATAGACGCCATCATGGCCAGTTTAGGTTTGGGGTCGTGACACTATTTTCTTGTTGTCTCAACAATGCAAGCTCCCTGATAAGTCCCACTACAACCTCGCTTAGCGCGTCGCCCCATGCGGCGCGCCTATGCAATTTTTACAAAGTGAAAATCCTATTTCGGTTGGGAGAAGGTGGTTTCGTCTGGGACCAACCCTACTTGGTATAAATACATGGGAAACCATTATTTTGAGGATTTTTGACACGTCTTAGACCTAAGGAGGCTAAGGAGGAGTTAGAGAAGCAAAAGCACAAGGAATTTATCATTCAATCCTCACTCAAGACACGAGTTTGGATCGTTTTATGTTTTTCTTTACTTTAAACATATTTCTGATGAATTGCTCCATATATATGGAGTAGTTCCCTTTAGGTTTGATGGATTTGGTGTATTGATATTTTTTGGATTATAACTCTAGTTTTATGTATTTAATCATTTCTAATGATTTAATTGTTGTGTCTATCTTCACTTGTTCATGTAATCGAGAGAGGCATAACTTGTGATATCTTTACAATATTTTGTTGGTTGAATTCATTAATTCTTCTTAGTAATCGGAAGAGGCTAGTGAATATTTGATTAAACCTAGTTAGGAGGATAATTGAGAGAGGTTCTCCTAAAGAACAATCCACTATGAATTCTTGCATATCTTCACCGAGCTTAAATTGGTTCATCTTGTGAGGTTGAGACTTAATCGACAGAGGAGTTACTATCAAATGTTTGAACTAATAATTGAGTGAATTCCATAGACTCACTTGACCATTGGAAGTGAATTATCTAGAGTTAGATCCTAAACATTTGTCTCACCTATCCTATCAAAACCCTACCTTCTCACATTGATAACCTTCTCTACTCGTTACTTGTGTCGATTATCATTAGTTAATAGTTTAGACTCTTTGTTAATTTTAGTTTAATCACATCAAACTCAACCATTGATCATCTGATAGCAATCAAGATATAAACTACAAGAATACTATTTAAATCTAATCCTTGTGGATATGATATTAGACTATATTATATTTGACTAGCGAGCATAAATTAAGTGTGTTTTGCGCTTGTCACAACTCCAGATTAGACACATAAGGGTGAATTTAGTAAGTGGAAAATTTAACATGATAAGACAACTTCATGTTTAATGGACATAAGAACCTAAGAGCCTAAAATGGTCAAATTCCCACAATTAATCCCGAGTACGTACTCGTCACCTCGCGTACACTGCCTTCACATGACACAATTGGTACAAATTACTCAGATCCTAAGGGGTAGTTTCTCCTGCACAAATTTAGGAAATATACTTACCTCAAAGAAGTTAGACCAATAGTCCAAAACGACCTTCTTGCGCGAAAGACCCTCCGGACAACTCAAATCTAGCCAAAATAACTTCATATCATAAATAAAACACATAGGAAACAATTCAGGATAATAAAACTTTGATCTTGAAAGAGAAATAAAAAGTCAACCTTGGGCCCGCGTCTCGAAATCTGAGCAAAATTACAAAATCCGAACACCCATTTGATAACGTGTCCAACCATACAAGAATTACTCAAATCCGACCTCTAATCGCCTATCAAGTCCTCATTTTACACTTCTGAAAGATTTTACAATTTTTTCCTAAATTTCCAATTTAATTCACTCATTAAATGTTGAAAATAACAATAGATTCATGAAATATAATAAGATTCGGGTAAAGAATACTTACCCCAATGAATTGCTTGAAAAACCCACGAAAAATCTCCCAAAGCCGAGGTCTACAACTACAAAAATGAATAAATCCTCAAACCTCTGAAATATATGCTTTTGTTCAGCATTTTCGCTTTTGCGGACAGGATTTGCGCACTTGGGCACTCGCATTTGCGAGACATTCACCGCATCTACGGCCTTCACTGTCCAGTTGACCTACAACATGCCACGACCCCAATACTAACCCGGCCGTGATGGCGCCTATCGTGGAACTAGGCTAGCCAATAATCACATATTTACAGTTTCTTTCAAAAATCCCAACCAATTTCAAGTATTTCATAAAATATACAGAATTTACTAAATACATTAGGCCAATAAACAGTTCAACCAACCCCAAAATCTGGAGCCAACATGTCATGAGCATCTAAGAAAAATATGCCAAACGGTATACTATTATAATACAAAACCTCCGAACGAATAGCTAGATACAACAAAGAAGGGAAAACAGAGATGATGTGGACGCTAAACAACTACCTCTATATCCTGCACTCCGGCTCCGCACAGAATATATAGTTAATGCTCGGTATCTGCACCTGAATCTGCACACAGGGGTGCAGGGAGTAATGTGAGTACGCCAACTCAGTAGTAATGAAAATAAATCAAGTCTAAGCGGCAAGAAAACACATAAAAATCAGTATCATCGATTCACAATATGCACAGCCTTTCTTTCCAACAGTATATACATAGATATATGAAATCATCATGCCTTAAAACCAACTTCAAAAAAATCCTTTGAAATATGTATATTTCCAACAATTTCAGACCGAAAGATTTAGTATGAAAATGAAATAAATCATAAGTAGCCCCTCGGGCAAAAACATGAACCATAAATCGCCCCTCGGCAGAACATCATTCAGCACCTCACAACCACTCAGTATCAGCCCCTCGGGCAACCTCACGGTCACTCATGCCTCCCAATCACTCATCACTCGGCACTCAGCACTCAGCACTCAGTAGGTACCTGCACTCACTGGGGGTGTGTACAAACTCCGGAGGGGCTCCTTTAGCCCAAGCGCTAATATCAAGCCACCTCGTGGCGTATCATATCCTCACAATTAGGCCCTCGGCCTCACTCAGTCAGAACCTCTCAAAAAGCCCCTCGGGCGAATCAGTAAAACGGGGTACTCGACCCAAAACATCACTTTTTAAATCTCGAAGTAGTGTAAATCAGGCTGAGTTTCAAAAACAGTAAGCACAATGTGATTGAGTGAAATCATCAATAAACAGTGACGAAACTAGCAGTAAAAGGGGTCTAAACAAGTCGGCACGAGGCCCCAAACATATAGCCCAAATATAGCAATAGTCTTTAGAACACAGTTTAACATATGATTTAGAGTAAAATACGCAGCTCAATAGTTGCCGCGGAGAGGACCAAGTCCAATCCAAGAATCAGTGCGCGTCACATACTCGTCATCCGACATGTGCGCCATTCTAAAAACAGTGAGAAATATGAAGTCCGGGGTTTCCTACCATCAGAAC
The DNA here is from genome assembly GCA_005239505.1 of Nicotiana paniculata. Lineage (NCBI taxonomy): Eukaryota > Viridiplantae > Streptophyta > Magnoliopsida > Solanales > Solanaceae > Nicotiana > Nicotiana paniculata. The sequence goes on from MDKI01248534.1 coordinate 13,300, forward strand.
AAGATTTATAACCATTACTTACCTCTACTGGCCACAATACTAGTCCGCTATGCTCTTGCCCCTCAAATTGGCTCCCGATTGCTCTGAATCTAACCAAAACCAGTTTAACATCATTAATATATACTAAAGGAACACAACCCAATCGAAAGCTATCAATTTATACAAGAATCTCGAAATTCGGCCGAACCCGAGCCCCGGGCCCACGTCTTGGAATTCGATAAAATTTACATCACTAGAAACCTCGTCCTCCCACGATTCTACACATACCAAAAACACCATAATCGGACCACATTTGCCTACCCAAATCGTCAAAAGAACTTTTTAAATCCTCCTCCCATTTTCCCAAACTTTTTCTACTTTAATCCTTCAAATTACAAGCCTAATCCGAACAAAATAGCATAGAAACGACTTTAATAATCCGGTAACTTACCTCCACTGAAGACCCTCGAATTCTCTCTTCAAATTGCCCTCAAATAAGCTCCAACTTCATGCAACAATGGTAGAATGAGTAAAATTTCACGGAGGCTCTCTTTTATACTGTTCTGCACAGCTAATCTGCACCTGTGGAATTGGTTAGGAAACTACAAGGCATTTAGGAATTGGTTACCCTTCTTTCTTGATATTAGATTGTGCAGTAGAGCATAGTCGTAGGGAGTGAAATCCTTGCCTTTGACTTGTTTTATATACAGAGATGCCTTTGAACAGGAAAGATACGACTAGTAATAAGGGTAAAGCAATGGCCGATGAGGGCATGAGTAAACCACCAATGGCTAGTGAGGGCCAAAGTGAGACCCCGAGGGGAAATGTGACACCCTTGCATAGTTCTCCAACTCCACCATCACCCAAGAAGCTGAGAAGGAACCAAGTGCCTCCAGTTCCTCCACATGTTGCTCATGATGAGGATATGGATATGCAGAGTGCAGGTTGTTGACTAGATTGGTAGCCACTCAGGCTCGGCGCCAGGTAGATACCGGTGTTGGTTATGTTGACGGGCTATTAGCGCAAGAGTTCGATACTTCATCAACTTGGACCCTCCAGTGTTTACTGGATCCAACAAGGATGAGTACCCGCAGAACTTCATTGATAGGATACAGAGGACTTTGAGGGTGATGCATGCTTCAGACACTGAGTTATTAGAGTTGGCCTCTTATCGATTGCGGGATGTTGTGGTTCAGTGATATGCGACTTAGGAATTGTCCAGAAGGACAAATTCACCTCCGGCGGTATGGGAATAGTTCTCAGGGGCTTTCTTACGTCATTACTTGTGGCAGAGATCCGTCAGGCAAAGGTAGATAGGTTCTTGGCTCTTAGATAGGGGAATATGAGTCTGCGGGAGTATAGTATCCAGTTTGATTCCTTGCCTAGGTATGCCCCCTCAATTGTGGCTGAGATGAGTGACCAAGTACATCGATTTGAGGTACGATTTGGGTCACACCTGATTAATAAGTATTCCACGGTTGCTCCGCTTGATAGTATGGACATTTCCCGCATCCAGGCTTATGCTAAGAATTTGGAGGATTGGAAACGACAGAAATACAAGGATTGTAATGAGGGTCAACATAAGAGAGCTAGGTCTACTAGCCAACTTGAGGATTCTCGGGGTGGTCCTAAGCTACCATATTATATTGATAATGCCCCTTTCACAATTGCAGAGGCCGCGTTATGAGAGATATATTTATTCTGAATCAGGTTAGGGTTCGAGGGCTTTGGGTTACCAGAATTGAAAGGATTCATCGAAGATAAGGGTACCTCATCCACGTTGCAGTAAATGCGACAGAGTCCATTCTGGATAATGTCGTTAGGGATGCAATGTATGTTATACCTGTGGAAACCCCAATCATTATAAGAAAGATTGTCCGATGAAGGACAGAGATTAGATGGCTCAGCTCACTGGATCTGTAGGCGAAAATCCGTATGATGTTCTTGAGAAAGATAATATCGTGCTCCCTTAGAATTGCAAGTCACGCTGCTATAGAATTATATGGTTTCATATGTATTCCTTCTTTGTGGTTGCCCCTCCGTTACTTTATAAATGAACATATCTCAAATTTAATAATGTAGAGATGTCTTTTTATCATAGTGTTATGGGCCCCACTTTATGTAGGTTACTTTGCCAAAGAGTCCCCTAAATATGCCACCTAGATATATAAATTTCCTAGTCACTATTAGGTTTGATCTATAATCCCACTTGCTGCCACATGTGGATGGTATTTCCACTAATTTCTTATCCATAAATTTTTAATTAGTTTGTTAATCCCCCACTAAAAACTAATAATTAACCCATTACCCAAATAATTATCTCCATTTACGTAACGATAATATTATTAATACACTTCATATACTTGTTATCATGGTAATGTGGTATAACACTAGTCCATAAATATGAGGTATAATAACTTGAACCGTATTTCATCCCAAAATATCAAACTTCGATGAAACTCATTTTCTTCAATTTGTTTACCCTCTGACCTTCACGACTTTACTTATAACTTGTTATAAATAACATAAATACTTATAACCTCAAAAATAATCGTGTCCTTGAAGTTTTGTCAATTATCTTATGACAAATCCATTGTACAAAAGTACGGGATGTAACACACTGGTAAGCCTAATGAGGATGTGTATTCTACATCTGGTGGGATATGTTAACTCAACACAACTATTGTAGCGGGTGGTGTCATCGGTAAGAGTTGACCTTATTCATGTTCCGATGTGATCTACGTGTTACTCTTCTATTCCACGGTGGATTGTGAGACTGTTGACTATTTACATATGATGAGGTACTGTTTTAACTTTGTGGCGTAATTCGAGCGAGATAGCTCCCGGGATATCGAATAGTTGATTGCGTCTTGGTTATGGTCTTCTCGTTTGAGGTATAAATATAGTGATATTTGTTTCTCCATAGTTATGGTCATGCACCTCGCGTGGTTGTTCAATATTACACATATGGTTATGGATTGTAAGACACATGCCTCGAGGTTGTCCGGGTGGACCGGTGTTGGGATCGGGTCACGCATCGCAATGGGGTTATGTTGGGATATTATCCTTTGTGCTCATTTCATGTGTTTTGTTTCTCCTATGTGAGATTGCTTTATAGCATTGCACTTCGTAGTGGTATCTGTTGAGCTGCGGGCGGTTCTCTCATTTGATTCTCTTTTCATCATTTGGGTACATGCGAGTTGTTGCTTGTTTGATGCATGAATTTCATTGTATGTGGCTCTAAATAGGATCGATTTGACATGTTGGTAGAGAATCTTATACTAGATACGGTGAGGTTATTTGACCTGGAATTAGTGTTATTGGACTTGATTAAGGTATGTTGGAAGGATAATGTCACTTGCCGGCTTAGATTTCTCGCTATGATTCTTTTCGGGAAAGAGAGCTCCACGACTTATTGAGTTAATGAGTGGTTATGAGTTTATGTGTATTACTCCATCATTGGCAATGTACGAAGGTATAGAATAAGGTTTTAATTGATATGAGGTTTGTTACAGGTACCAGGCTTGTCATTCAGCAGCTATTGTGGTCATAAGCTACTGCTATAGGTATCTTAGTTATGTGGTATATCATGTGATTACAATATGGGTTATGACTACGCCTTGATTTGTCTTGTTCAGACTTATACAATATATAGATGTGAAACTGGATCTTGTAATGGATTCTGGATATTGGAAATTTGACTATAAGGTTTATGGGCTAAGGTTGAAGTAAGGAACTTCAGCTATGTTGTGTTGTCAGGATTATATGGTTGGGATGATGTGGATCAACCACGGGGAGGTGCACGAGGAGGTTATACAGTGATTTGATGGCTTGGGAGCGACTCTTGGCACGTTCGAGGACGAACACATATTTAGGGGGGGGGGAATGTAATGACCCGACATGTCATTTTGAGTAGTTTCCCTTTGATCGGAGGTTTGAGGTCACGAATAGATTTACATGGTGTATTATGACTTGTGTGTATAGTTGGTTTTGATTTTGGAGTGGTTCGTGATAGATTTGGATGAATGATTCTCATTTTAGAAGCTTTAAGTTGGAAGAGTTGACCAAGTTTGATTTTTTACATATTTTATCTCAGAATGGAGTTTTGATGGTTCCATTAGGTTTCTACGATGATTATACTTGGGCATATTCCTAGAGTTAATTTGGCTTGTTATGCCGAGAGTTGTCAATTTAAAGGTTTAGAATTTTCCTAAGTTCGACTCGCGTTTGGCTTTATGTATATCGGGTTCAAAATTTGGTTTTGGGACTTTGAATAGGTTTGTTTTGCTATTTAAAACTTGTTTGCAAAATTTGGTATCATTTGGAGTTGGTTTGATAGGATTCAGCCGCTAGGTTGTGATTCTAGAGGTTCTTGAGTTTTCTTTGGAATTTCATGCGTTTTGAGGTCTAATTCGTGGTACTTGATGTTATTTTGGTGGTTTGATCGTGCACGAGTTCATATGATTTTTTAGACTTGTGTGGATGTTTGGTTGAAGCCGGAGGGCTCGAGTGAGTTTAAGATTGGTTTCCTTAGAATTTTGTGTGCTGGTGCTGGTTCCATCGCATATGCGATGAGAAGGATGCAAATGCGACCATCGCATTTGCGAGTCTCTTCTCGCTTTTGCAAACTTGGGGAAGTTGGGCATTTATCGCAAATGCGATATTGGAGTCGCATTTGCGACTCTGGGCTGTCTGCTTTTGCGATGTCTTTTTGCTACTGCAATGATGTCGCATTTGCGAGGCTTTTGATCGCAGTTGCGATCTTTGCTAGGTTTGACATGGGTTGCATTTGCGATGCTTTGTCCGCATTTGCAGACGTCGCATTTGCGAACCCCATGTCGCAAATGCAACATCTACAACTTGTTTATAGCTAGGTATTTCGGGATCTAGTCTCATTTTATCATCTTTTGAGCCCTAGACTAGGTGTACCAAACTATTGGGTAAGTGATTTTTACCAATTTTCAATTATATTACATGATTATTTACGATATTCAACATCAAATTCATGAGATTTGAAGAGAATGTTTTGCGGATTTTTACTATATTTTGAAAAAATAAAAATTTGGAATTTGAGAGTCGAATTAGACTTGGTTTTGAAAGAAAAACACATATATGAACTCGTCGGGGCTATTGGTAGTCGAGACCTACCCTTCAACTCGGGGTTAACCGGGTGAGCCCGGAGTTGACTTTTGGGGAATTGTATAAAAATCATACCCTTATTAATTGGAATTGGATTCTTTTGCAGTGTTTAATATTATTAAGTAATTTTTGGCTAGATTTGGGCCGAACGAAGGTGAATTTCAAAGGAAAAACTATTTTGAGTATTAATTTGGCCTAGTTGGGGTAAGTATATTATGAAAATTATATTATTTTATAAACTTATAAATACATTGGACATTCATACATTGAAATCTATCCAAATTCTACTATTTTTCTTGAATTACAATTTTATTATTTATGTACTTGAAGAAATTGAAAAAAATTCAGGATAAAATTTGTATTTCAATATAAAGTTTTGATTCTTATATATTTTTTACTATGTTGCTGGTAAGTTTTTCAAATTCAAATTCAAAAATAGTACTCCTAATTATTAATAACACATAGTGTATAATTTATTTATTTTAAATAAATTTAGGAAGACACTAATTATTTTCTAACCTAACTAATGCCAAGTGACTTTTTATTATGTTATCATTTGGCGTACTATGGATATATATCAAATGCCTTTTAAAGCTTGTTTGGACATAAGAAACATTTCACTTTTTTTTCAATTTTTTTTTACTTTTTTTCGAAATAAGTGTTTGGTCATAAATTTTTAAATTTTCACTTGAAGATGAATTTTGAAATTTTTTTGAGAATTTAAAAACTACAAAAAGCTGGTTTTAAAATTTTTCACTCAAGTCATTCACAAAACTTCAAAAATAACTCAAAATTATATTAATGTCCGAACACAATTCTAATTTTCAAATAAATTTTTTTTCGCTCTTTTTCTAAATTTTATAATTCTTATGTACAAACGCCCACTTAGTATTCGGTGGGCTTCGAAAAGGGAAGTGGGAGGGTATTATGGTAACGTCATACAAACCGTAGATATCGGAAGTACATCCATACCAAACGTCACTGCAGCGCAGGCAACACACTCATTTTTGCACGACCCAAGTCCGCCTTTTTTTCCTTCTTTTCTTTCTCTCTCTCTCTCTCTCTAGGGTTAGGGTTTCTTAACGGCGTTATATTTGAACCCTTGAGAGATCAAATAATGGTGCAGCAAATCCCCTTTTCGTGTGAAGAGCTCTTTAATTCAATCCATGTTCACTCCTTCAGCTCAACTATGGCTTGATTCTGCTCTTCTCTCGGTAACTTTTTATTTTATATTTTGAATTCAGTTTTACGGTGTGCTTCAATTGGTGTTTTTATCTTCTTCTGTGGAAATTGGCTATTTTAAAGCTTTTTCCATTTAAGAATATTAAGTTCCAAAATATATTTATTTGCTTATTGCTTTATTCTTAAGTTGCTTTACCATTAAGTCTTTTTGAAATCTGGGTGTCGAATTATGTGATTTTTTCACTTGTGCTTATTTGAACATTGGGGTGCTGCTGATATTTTGAACTGATGAATTTTCTACTCCAATTTTGTGCTTTTGTTAAGAAAGATGTGTTTTTCCTTTCGTTTTATCAATTAGTCAAGGTCGTGGATAACTTGAATATTTTTGCAATTTGAATTGTGTGTGGCCATACTGGAGATTGATAAGCAAATTGTGTTTAAATTTTGAAAAGAAAGAATGATATTCTCTCCTCCCTGCTTTTTGTTTTATCTTGAAACTATACTGTCAGATTGGCACAATTTTTATGCATTCTATTTCTGGTGAAGGTGGCGTTCCCGATACGGAAATGTATAATGTTCCTGAACAAGGACATGCAGATGCTTATATGGTAAAGTTTGGGGCTACTGATCACTAATACACTTTCTTAAACATCTTTGCCTTTAACATGTCCGGTGACATTAATTGTTCTTTTATTTTTGGATGGTGTTTTGTAATGATAGAAGATTGAATCCATGTTTTAACAGATTCAAGAAACGGAGCCAATGCAGATCACCCGTCCGCTGCTTCAAAACCTTGAAACTATGTACAATGAAGAACTGCCCGAGTTTGTTGTTGATCAGGGATTATATTACCCTACTACCACCAATTATGGCTACCTCTGTACAGGTAAAGGATTGCGTAAATTCCTTTTGAGATGACATTGATTGCCTCAATACACTCAATTAGAATTATTTGACTTTTTTAGGATTTGAATCGCCCAGCGATTGGGATGACCACCAAAGAATTTTTGGTCTGGATGGTCAAGATATTCAGTATATGGTTAGTTCATTCTCAGTTTTATGTCTTGTTAAAAAATAGTTTCTTCAATTTTCTTGTGGCCTCTTTCTTAATTGTATTTGCTAACATCGTGTTTGTTTCCATTTCAGGGTGCACCAAATGAAAATCTCCCATATATGTATTATACACCTAACTATGGATATGCACAGTCTTTGTTCAACCCGTACAACCCTTACATCCCTGGTGCTGTAGCAGGGGTCGATGGCTCATATTTAGGAGCACAACAATACTATGCTATCCCATCATATGAAAGCAATGTGTCTTCTCCTTCGTACTTCCCCGTGGTGCTATCGAATACATCTGACGTTATGGTGAACAGAGCAGACACGATAGTTGAGAGTACTGTATCTACCGCTAATAGAGCTGATATTTCTCGTCTCAAGCATAATTTGTCTTCAGCATCTCCAACCTTCACCCCAGCTCCATTAAAGCCGGCTTCAGGTCATAATAGTTTTAACAGAGGATCTGGAATTTCAAAATCTAATGGTAGATCAGGCAAGCAGCCTATGATGCATGGAAATGTTGCTTCTGATAGGTTCTCCATTCAATCCTCGGAAGTACATGCTGTATGGATTTAGTGATATTTCCAGTATTGTGTTTTGGCTTTTAAAAGGGAGGGTGTTCCCACGGATTTATCTGTGTTGCGGAAGCCGAATATATGTAGAGAGTGATTAAATCACAACTACTATATCTAAATAGTAGCTAATAAATAGTAAATAAGACAGTAATAAAAAGGAACACCAGAAGTTTACGGGATTTAGCAAAATTTGATTTTTTGCCTAGTCCTCGGACACTATCAACTCAAACTTTATTTCACTGAAATACTACAAGAGAGAAAGAAGATTCAAATACCTTAGGAGATAAGAGGGCAAGTGAGAGGTGCTTACAAATAAACAAAATCCTTGCTACTTATAGAAGGGAAATGACCTTAATAATGTCATGCAGGACATCACATAATGTGTGATCATGCAATGTAAATGCATGAAATATGCATCTACCAATTTCCTCATAAAAGGAGGCTTCCAAATGTTCACTTACTAGTTTACATTAATCTTGTCAAAAATAACAATTCTCCACCTTGGCAAGATTCCACTCTTTCAATTTTTCTCTCATTGATAAATTTTGATTTTGTCTTCAACTTCAATCTTCCAAGTTCAGCAATGTTGATCAAGTTCAAACAATGTTGAAACTTGATCGTAGTCATCACTTTTATGAGCATATCAGTAGGATTGTCTGTAGTCTGAATTTTCTGCACCATGACTCCACATTCTTTTATAATTTCTCGTACAAGTGATATCAAACATCAATGTACTTCGTCCTTGCATGATAAACTTGGTTCTTTGCTAATTGGATAGCACTTTGACTATCAAAAAATAGTGTGATGTTTTCTTGACCAACATCAAGCTCTCTAAGCAACCATTGAACCCAAATTGCCTCCTTTACAGCCTCCGTAATTTCCATGTACTTTGCCTCAGTAGTAGACAAAGTAAACAGTTGACTGCAAAGTAGACTTCCAACTAACAGGTGCATTTGCAAAAGTGAAAACATAGCCAATAGTTGATCTACACTTGTCCAACTCACCCGCATAATTCACAATATCCAACCAGATACTGACTAGCTTCCTGCTCAAAATCAATCCAACATCTACAGTATTTTGAATGTACCGTAGAATCCATTTCATAGCTTGCCAATGCTCCTTTCGTGGATTATGCATATACCTGCTTACAACTCCGATAGCATGTGAAATATTAGGTCTTGTGCAAACCATTGCATACATCAAGCTACCAACGGCATTCGCATATGGTACTCTTGACATATACTATCGTTCAATTTCATTCTTCGGCGACATAGGAGCACTAAGCTTAAAGTGAGGAGCAAACAGAGTGCTAACCGACTTCGTGTTCTCATTCATGCCAAATCAATCTATTACTCTCTTCAAGTATTGAGATATAGACGGAGTTCCTTTGAATGTCTTAACTCTTTTTATCTCCATGCCAATAATTTTCTTCGCCTCACCCAAGTCCTTCATCTCAAACTCCTTTCTTAGTTTAGTCTTCAACTTCTTAATTTCCTTTTGACTTTTGGAAGCTATCAACATATCATCAACGTATAGGAGAAGATATTTGAAGGATCTGTCTTCAAGCTTGCGCAGATACACACAATGATCGTATTTGCTTCTTTTGTGCTTCTGCCACAACATAAATTTGTCAAATCGTTTGTACCATTGTCTAGAAGATTGTTTCAATCTGTATGACGATTTTTCAAGTTTGCACGCAATATTTTCCTTTCCAGCAACTTTGAATCCTTCTGGTTGAGTCATATGGATTTCCTCTTCCAAGTCTCCATGTAAAAAATGCAGTTTATACATCTAACTGAACTAGTTCAAATTTTAACTGTGCTACCAAGCCAACAAAATTCTAATGGAGGAGTGGTTCATATAAATTTCCTCTTCCAAGTCATATAGATTTCCTTTCCAGCAACTTTGGATCCTACTGGCGGAGTCATATAGATTTCCTCTTCCAAGTCTCCATGTAAAAATGCAGTTTATACATCTAACTGAACTAGTTCGAATTTTAACTGTGCTACCAAGCCAACACAATTCTAATGGAGGAGTGTTTCACGATTGGAGAAAACACCTCATTATAATCCATTCCCTCCTTTTGAGCGTATCCGTGGGCCACCAATCTTGCTTTGTAGCGAACATCTTCTTGGTTAGGAAATCCTTCTTTCCTTGCAAATACTCATTTGCACCCAATTGCTTTCTTTCCTTTCGGGGAGATTGGCCAATTTCCATGGGTGATTCTAATGAAGGGACTTCATTTCTTCATTCATGGCAATCCTCCACTAATCTTTTTCTGAACTTTGGATTGCGTCTTTACAAGTGGTGGGAACACCATCAACTACAATTGAGGCTGCATAAGCCACCATCTCTATGAGACGAACAAGTTTCTTTATTGCTCTTTTTGTCTTGTTGGTTGCTATTGATTCAAGTTGTTGAGGTTCCTGAGTTGGAAATTTCCCTCTCCACTGGCTCTTCTTCGAGAGGAAAATCTTTTGTTGTTTCTTTGTTTTCTCCTTGTGTTGGGAAAATTAATTCTCTCTCGCCTTTGAAGCACCAACAATTTGTTTGACATCTTCAATTGTTACCTCATCCGTTATGGCAGATTCATCAAAGGTAACATCTCTACTAAATATAATTTTTCTCGTCTCTGGACACCATAAGCAGTAACCTTTGACTATCCCCTTAAATATAGCTTTTTATGCTCTCGGATCCAATTTTGATTCTTTCATATGATAATATGCAATTGAGCCGAATACATGCAAAAAACTATAATCTTCAAAAGTTTTCTATACCATTTTTCAAATGGTATTCTGCCACCAATAGCGGCAGATGGTAAACGATTAATGAAGTGGTATGCATATGTTATTGCCTTAACCCAAAATTCTTTGCCTAAGCCAACATTGGACAACATACAACGAACCTTCTCCAACAAAGTCCGGTTCATACGTTCTGCCACTCCATTCTATTGTGGTGTATTTCTTATGGCGAAATGTCTCAAAATGCCATTATCTTCACAAATCTTTTTGAAAAGATCATTTTTGTATTCTCTATCATTGTCTGTGCGCAATGTTATCAAAGGCGTGATTAAGCCGTGAAGAGAAGCTCAAAACATGTTGAGCACTTCGCCTCGGTTAACGTGCGCTTCAGTGTTGTCATCAAGGCTCTAAGGCATACTTCTCTTTTCGAATGAGCGTAATCCGGAAGACGCGACACTAAACAATTGATTTTCACCTTATCGTAAATTTTCTTCAATTTCTTTGTCCATATATTAGTATTCATGCTTATAGATATTAGTCTTGGACTACGCATACATATTTGTAGTTTTCTGCATTTGCGCTTTTCTTCATTAAAGCCCACACTTTATTTTCGCTGTGCACTTAAAGCTCCAAGACCTTAGAGCTTTTTTGCGCTTTTCGCTATTGATAACACTGTCTGTGCGAAGACACTTTATCTTTCTGCCCATTTGAGTCTCTATCATCGCTTTCCATTTGAGAAACATTTCCAACTCCTCATCTTTGGTTTTCATCGTATACACCCACACTCTCGGGGAGAAATCATCAATAAAGGATACAAAATAGTGTTTCCCACCTAATGAAGTTGTTTTGGAAGCACCCCAAACATTAGAGTGAACATGATCCAAAGTACCTTTAGTATTAGCTTCCCACCTAATGAAGGTGTTTTGGAAGCACCCCGAACATCAGAGCGAACATAATCCAAAATTCCTTTAGTATTATGGATAGCTGTTCCAAATTTAACCCTTGTCTGTTTCCCCTTGATACAATGCTCACAAAACTCCAAATTGCAAGTCTTTACTCTTTTTAACAATCCTTGATCTGGTATAATTTTCAAGGATTTTCCTCCAACATGTTCCAAGTGCATGTGCCATAGCTTGGTTGCTTCTGCCTCCTTGTCATCACTGGATGTCATTGTCACTGTCCCAATAACTATACTACCGTGATAGTGATAGTGATACATGTTATTGTTTCTCCGAATTCCCTTCATTACCACCAGTGCACCGGAGCAGATTGGTACAGCAGGTCGGACCAATTTGTTAAATTTGACAAGATTAATGTGAACTAGTGTGAACATTTGGAAGCCTCCTTTTAGGAGGAAATTTGTAGATGCATTTTTCATGCATTTACATTGCATGATCACACTTTATGTGATGTCATGCATGACATTATTAAGGTCATTTCCCTTCTATAAAGAGCAAGGATTTTGTTCATGTGTAAACACCTCTCACATGCCTTTTTATCTCCTAAGTCTTCTCTCTCATGCAAAAAGTTTGAGTTGATTGTGTCCGAGGACTAGGCAGAAAATCAAATTTTGCCGAACCTCGTAAACTTCTGGTGTTCCTTTTTTATTATTGTCTCATTAACTATTTATTAGCTACCATTTAGATATGGTAGTTGTGATTTAATCACTCTAAATATATTCGGCTTCCGCAACAATCTGTTTATATTCTAATTCCAAAATTTGTGAATTTGTTATTTTTTTTTCTGCTTTAATGGAAGTGTGGCCCATGGATCGCTTCCTGAGTTCATATCTTAATCCTTGGACAGGGTAAACTTTCTCAAGCTACAGGATGTGTTATGCATGGGAAGGCTTTGTCTAATCATGTTCAACTGAGAGCTTCTGTTCCTTTGAGTGGCTCGTTTAATCTTGGATTTGATGCTCATGAGCGGGCTAGTGCAGGAAAAGGTGGATCCAAGTTTCTGTATGGGACAATGCCAAATGATGTGAAAGTTAGTTCTGATTCATTGAACGAACAGAATCGAGGACCTAGGACCAATAAATCAGAAAATCAATTGGTTGTTAAGGCCTACACGACAAGAGCAGGAAATGTTAATGCACAAGGGAATATTGTTATTCATGCTGATGAGTACAATAGAGATGATTTTGTGCTAGATCTTTTGAATGCTAAGTTCTTTGTTATTAAATCATATAGCGAGGATGATGTGCATAAGAGTATGAAATACAATGTTTGGTCATCTACACCTAATGGAAACAAAAAGCTCAATAGCGCTTTCGAAGATGCTCAGAGGATTGCTGCTGGAAAACCAAGAGGCTGCCCAGTATTCCTCTTTTTCTCGGTGAGTGATTACTACTCCCTAGTTTCGTCAGTTTTTAAGCATGTAGCAAAGCTATGATTATTCAATTGTCTGCTTGATGCTCAGATCTTTTCATTGTTCAAATCAATTCACTAAATTGGTTTGGTTTTTAAATATGAAATGAAGGTGAATGCTAGTGGGCAGTTTTGTGGTGTTGCGGAAATGACTGGCCCTGTAAACTTCTGTAAGGACATGGATTTTTGGCAGCAAGATAAGTGGTCTGGTAGCTTCCCTGTGAAGTGGCACATGATAAAGGATGTCCCGAATCATAACTTTAGGCATATTATATTAGAGAACAATGAGAACAAGCCAGTGACTAACAGCAGAGACACACAAGAGGTATGTTACTTATTTGGCGTACTGTGATTCTTATTTTTCTTACTCTTGTTTTTCTGTTGATATGCTGTCCTGTAATTCGTTTTCTATTGGTTGATCGGGAAATATTAAGTTGGTCGACTATGTGAACATCTTTAGGAAGTTTATTAAAGCCATATTCAAGGAACTGCAGTTCCATAAATTTGCATAGGGGCTTCCATGGAGGTGCTTCTCCCTAAAAAGTCTTGTATTGCTGGGTTGGATATTGGCTTTGCTCATATATTTTCCCATGATTTCAGTGCTGCAGCATTTACTTGTTTTCTTTAGTCTTTCTCTTGTTTCTTTATGCAGAGCTTATGTGGAAAGATTATCTTCATAAGTGAATGTAATTACATGAAAATTCAAATGGTCTTGGTTGTACTGGTAGATAAGAAAATAGGGAATACACTGAGGAAGTCATCTAGGATGGGCCTGAATGCCTGATTAACTGAGTGCAGGATATTTTGTTACCAACTAATTTCAACCTTTTGGATGGTCTCTTGGAAAAAGTTTTATTGTCCCAATGAAACTGGCCTTTTTCCCCAAAAAACTTGAGCTCTTTTCTTGAATTATTAAAATTTGTCTAACAATTCAAACAAATATAAACTAATACCGCGTTATATTACTCTAACTTGACTTGATATCCTATCAGCTAGCTGTTTCACTTTCCACGAACATCTTTCTTCCAAACTCGTTATAACTGGTTGTTTATTCAATTACTCAGTCTATTTATCAGGATGGACAAGGTTTCATGGTACCTACAAATGCCTTCTGCAGAATATGCCTTTGTGTTGTACTTGTTAGTTGTTACAAAAATCAGTCCGCTAGACATTTAAATAACCCATGAACCCCAGTACATGATCTAATGCATCAATAGCTTTTTTGTTACACCAAAAATACAAGTTTTGTGACATTTGAACTTCAGCAAAGACAAGGGTGACAACTTATCCTCAAAACTTCTACTCTTCCTCTCTATCACAAGTTGCCCTAAGTATGCATTGTGAAATACTTTTTCCATAAGTTCTTATGCTCTTCCTCATTGTTCCAACTCAAATCGCCATGATAATCTCCGTATCAGTGTTTTGGATAGCGGGTGGCGACAAATAGCGACGAGGGCCCGCTTCACTGAGGTGAGAGGCACGCAAGCGAAGCGATCGCCTTTTTGATGTGAAGCGACAATTTATACAAAAACATAAACTATTATATACATATAACTAAAAACTCTAATTGGCTATCATCTTCTTCATCCTCAGATTCTTCATCAATTAGGGACTGGCTTGAACTTGCTACTCCCTTTCTCTTGTAACTTGAAGAACTCCCTTTAAGACCATAGATATTCTCAACTCCAGTAGCCATAGAAACAATACCCAATCAAGATCATCTCCTTCATACACTTGTTCATCTTCATGATTTTGGGGGGCTCCGGTTAACCATTCATTTGCCTTGTCAATGTTGTCTAACAAAATTGGATCAATGGTATCGCGAGCTTCATAACGTTGCCTCAATGTTCTATTGTATTTAATATACACTAGATCATTGAGACGCGATAACTCAAGCCTATTCCTTTTCTTGGAGTGAATCTGCGCATAAGTTGTTTAGATTAATTAATAGATACTAATAATAGTACAATATATAATATATTAATATAATAAATCTACTTCTTACATGCTCAAATACGCTCCAATTTCTCTCTGCATCCAGATGCACTACAAGTTAGGCTTAGCACTTCGATGACAAACTTTTGCAAGTCTGGAGTTTGATGTCCAGATTGCTTCTACCATTCAACTATAGAAAAATATTTTAGAAGTTAATAAGTGTAAATCAAATAAATTAAATTAAAGTTAGTTACCTGGCGACCTTATGTCTCTGGCCCTAATGGCCGCCTGTAAACCAAATAGGCCCTCTGCTTGTGAGTACGTACCAAACTCCTCCCCTATTTCATCTATCGTCGCTGAATTAGGGACCAACTTCTCAAGACATGCATAGTATCCAATACACACCTCTTGAGTCAAAGTATCATCTCTAGTGTTCTTGTAAAATAATCCCGGGTTCAGAAGATGGCCTGCTGCATGCAAAGGTCGATGGAGTTGATCCGTCCACCTGCTATCAATTATCTGAAAAACTTTCTCATATTTCCTAACACATCTCCATCAAATGACGCTGCAATAGCCTCTTTGGCCCTATCCATAGCTTCATAAAGATAGCCCATTGGTGGTTTTCTCTTCCCATCCACCATACGAAGCACCCTAATCAAAGGGCCAACAACTTTACGAGCCCGAACGACGTCATTCCAGAATGATGGAGAAATAAGAACTTTGGCAGTTTCTCTCCCCGCAGCTTCCTTTGCATATCTATTATCTTTCTATTCATTTGAAAGAACTAGCTTTCTCAAGTTTTTCTTTTGCAAGTAAAAACTATGCAAAGTTAAGAAAGCCGTTGCAAATCTAGTCTTGGCCGGTCTCGCCAAATTTCTTTCATTTGTGAATTTCCTCATCAAATTCAACAACGACGACCTCTAACTAATGTAAGAATATACCTTGACGGCCTTAGTGAAAACTGTAAAGGTAACAATAACAATTTTATAGTTAATACTTAATAGGAAATGACACAAGTATAAATAAAGTTAAAGGCTTTAAAGATAACTATATTAAAGTTACCTGAAGCATATGGGTTCTCATTGAATATGTCACCAAACATCAAGTTGATACAATGGGTATCACATGGAGTCCAATAAATGTGTGGATACATATCTTCCATCATCCTACTCGCACTAACATTCTCACTAGCATTATCTGTAACAACTTGTACAACATTTTCCTTTCCAATTTTATCAATAGTCTTTCTAAACAAGTTATACATTTTGCTTCCATCCGTAGAAGAGTTGCTAGCATCGTGAGATTCAAGAAAAACACTCTCTTTTGGAGAGTTTACCAACACATTTATGATCATTTTTCCATTTCGTGCTGTCCATTTATCTATCATAATGGAATATCCAAACTTGTTCCGTTCCACTTTATGCTCCTCAATAATTTGGTCTATCTTCTTCACCTCTTTTTTAAGATGAGTTACTCTAACTTCATGATAGCTAAGAGGCTTCATTCCTGGGCCATGTCCTACGGCCTCGATGAATTTATCAAAAGTTTTGTAGTTAACATAGTTGAAAGCAAGCTCTGCATCGTACATCCATGCTGCAAAGGCACTTACGGCGCCGCTCCCTCAAAATCTTCTTGGCTTAAACCTTTTTCCCCTTTTCCCCTTTCTTGTTGTTTTGCCGGGAAATAAAGATTGAGAGGATTTTTTGTCACCGTACGTGACGTGGATGACCCACTAGAACTAGAAGATATCTTATGAGTTTGGGGGGGGGCGGAGGGGAGGTCCCATTTCACCATCTTCATCCATTTCATCATCTTCATCAATTAGATTCACCGATGCTTCAAAATTCATTTGAGTTCTTGTCATATTTTTCTTATCAGCAAACACTCTTATTTCCTCCCTAACCTCGGGCGGACATTTTGGATATTGTACTACATTTTTAAATCCACCTATCAAATGTTGCTTGTGACGAGTTATCCCACCATGATATGTTTTTTTTCACGAAACACATTTAATCGGATCTTGATGAGCCTTGTATAGCATAATTCGAAGCTATATCATTTCGTTTATTACTATCGGATGACGCCATTTCAACGCTGTTTTATGGAAAAAAAATTATCAAGTCAATATGTAATTAATTCTACTCTATAAGACTATAAGTCTATAATTGAAAAAACATAGCAACAAATAAAATAAAGCTACTGCCTCTGCTCGATTTTGAAAAAACAGGGCAACGAAAAAACTAAAGCTACTGCCTCTGCCCGATTTTGAAAAACAGAGCAACAAATTGAAAAACAGAGCTGAAAGAGATAATGGAAGAAACAGAGCAAAGAACCCAAAAACAGAGCAAAGAAAGAAGAAGAAAAACAGAACTGAAAGAGATGATGGAAGAAAGAAAAACAGAGCTAGGCTGAAAGAGAAGAAAAACAGAGCTGAAAGAAGAAGAAAATCACCGGGGACCGGGGGAAGAAGGAAGAAGGAGACAACAATGGTGGTCGACCAGAAGAAGAAGAAAGTAGAAGAAAAGAAACATATCGCTGATGGCTGACGATGGAAGAAGAAGAAGAAGATGTGAAATCCAAGCCTTAATTTTGTCGCTGAAGGAGAACTGGAGAAGAAGGGGTCGCTGCTCGTAAGAAGTGAAACCCAAGCCCTAATTTTGTTGTTTTAGTAAAAATAGATGCCTTTTCTTCCGTTATTTTCAAATAGCGACGCCTCACATTGCCTCTCGCTACACAGGCGGAGGTGCTCGCTTTTCTTCTTTGCATCTCAACAGCCTAGAAATGGCGACACTGTCTCGCCTCACGTCGCTACACGCTTTTAGCGCTGTAGCGCTCGCTATTTACAACACTGCTCCGTATATATGCATAGAAGAAACTTTAGTTGCACATAATAATGAAGGATGCCCTGAAGAGTATGAGGGGAAGAAAGCTTGTGGTGCAGATGTTATCCCCATAGAGATTTGGAAATATGTTGGAATAGTATAACTTATCAAGCTATTTAATGCTATACTTGTGATTGGAAGGATGCCTGACGAGTGGAGAAAGAATACATCGAGTGGAGAAAGAATACATCGATCCAATATATAAGAAAAGAGATTCAAAGTTGTGCAAATAAACATGGCATTGAAATTATGAGCCATATGATAAATTTTTAAATGACAGAGCATAAACGTGGGGACACTACAAGAATGCCAGAGAGCCAATTTAAGTTATGCCTAGTAGATCTTTAGTGCAGGCTATATATTCTTAAGAAGATTGATGAAACTTTATTGGGACATGGAGGACTTACATATGGTATTCACTGGACTAGAGACAGCTCGTGATACAGTGCCAAGAAAAGTCCTTTGATGATGCCATAAAGAATCTGCATTGGCGGAGCTGTTTATTATTGGAATAGTGGTTGGACATACAAAAGATTTCCTGTAATTGTCACCAGGGATATGCATTGGGCTGGTAGTTGGTGCTTGCTTACCCATTACGTACGTAGGATGGGCGAATTTGTGCATTGCATGTTTAGCCGTCATAAGAATAGTGAAGGTGATTTGGGATTAGATGGAACAGAATGCTTAAACACAAAGAACACAGATAACTAGGCTCAACATTCGATGAGAATGTTATTATAGATGAAGATGTAGCACATAATCAAAATAGGATGGTTGAAATGGAGCAGTGCTATTGGAGTGTTATCCCACAAGATGATATCTACTAAAATGAAAGACAAGTTCTAAAGGATGGTTGTAAGACTGACAATGTAAATGAGAGTGAATGTTGGCCCTTTAAGGTCCAATATATCGAGAAGATGAATTTCGCATAAATGCGGGTATTTAGATGGATGAGCAGAATTAGAAATGATCATATTCGTCAGTAAATGCAAGTAGCGCACACAAAAAATAAAATGAGATTGTCACTTGATTGTTTGATCTTATGGATGTGCGCTATTACAAGATTAGACAAAATTGGAAATGCAGTATTCGGCAGAGAGTGCAAGCAACACACTTAGGATAAAATAAGAGAATGTCGCTTGAGATGCATTGGTCCATAGGTGTCTATCCATGGTGATTAAAAGTATTAAAAGAGCACGAGGTAAACCAAAGATCACATGGAAGTTGTCTAGAAGATTTATAATATCTTAAAATTCATACAGAGTTGGCAAAATGTAGGGTACAACAGAGTAAAAAACAAATAAAAAAGATTCACATAGGTGGCACCAATTAGTTGGAATCAAGGCTTAGTTATGTTGGTACGCTTCTTTAAGTCCAGTACTTCGGTAGGGCCTCTTAGTCTTCTTAAGAAGTTTCCATTCCGATAGAAATTGTAGAGAATTTCTGGTGTTAGACAACCTAAAATCGTGAATATTGGATTGAGACGGGTCCAAATGAAGGGACATGGTTGTGGTGATTCATATTGCCGATCCAACTAGCTTGGGATTGAGGCATAGTAGTCTTCTGCTCTTTCTTAGTCCATTTGAGCTTGCATCGAGTCTTTCAAGCTCCGGGCATCACCCATACTACCACAAACATTCTGAGAAACACACATTGAATTTGCCAGATGAATCTGCGATGTTAATAGGTGTTTGACTAATCAGTGTTTTCCTCAAAAGTAGCATATACTGCATAATTCCATATGCCTTATTTGAAAGATTATCATGTGTACAAGAAGCCTCATGGAGTGTTATCTATACTAATACAGCCACTTTTGTTGGTGCATCATTTAATGTGCTAAAACTTCCATGGCCACTGAGGGTACTCTCCTAGTGCTGCCTTCAACGACCACTCATAGCTTGATTAAGCTGATAAAACCCTATCCCTTTAGCCATATATTGCATTGAGTCTAGTTTATTGTCCTCTAGCTCCATATCTTTGAATCTGGAAATTAGTAGACTGACACTTAACTATTCTGTCTGTTGGCAATGAACTCAAGGGGATTTACGCTCATGGTACCTTTTTTTTATCAGTGTTATTAAAAGCCCTCGCTTCATCGCTTAAAGCTATGCAAAGCAAGGAAGTGTTGTTCTTCATTGAAGTGTGCGCTTCAAACAATGACGCATAAAGTGATCCAAACTAAAACTGAATTTTTTCTTTAAATTTCAACTTTGAGGAGCTGATACATTGTCCTATATTGTATAGCGAAATAAGTGAGTAGTTATAATTTGATTGTTATAGTACTAAATTCATATTTGTTTTTATTTTTCTATAAATTGTGCGCTTCACTTCAAGGAAGCATATTGCTTTACTTTTTGCTTTCGCTTCAAACCCTGTGATTCTGTTGTTCTTCTGCACTTTTCGCTTTTTGGAGCACCGCTTTTGATCATATTGCAGTTGTTTATCTGTTTTGGGTCTATGTCGTATATTTCATTTTTTGGGTCTAGGAGAAGATTAAAATGACATTTTATGTGAACTCGAGGAAAGTCATTGATGTTCCAGATAAAGCAGAAAGTCTGACGTTATTTGTTAACGTGCAGATACACTACAAGAAAGGCATTGAGATGCTGAAAGTATTCAAGAATTATGCATCAAGGACATCTTTACTAGATGACTTCATGTATTATGAAACTAGACAGAAGATCCTGCAGGAAGAGAAAGCCAAGTTGCTAATGAGGAGCTATAAAAATCCATTTCTTGTGCCTGTATTAGATCCTCCACGCAAGCTAAATTCTATTTTTGATTTCCCTGCCGGTGAAGGTGAGACAATATCTAAGCACAATGATTCCGAACAATCTGAAATTTGTGCGGTTCCTGCAGAACTGGATTTGAAAGATTCCAAAACCAACAGGGGGAATACAACTGATGGTGACAAATTCGTGGTAGATGGAGATCCCAATACTGAGAGTGTCTTGAGGATTGCTTCCTTAGCTATCAATCCAAAGCACTTGAAATCTCAGCCCCCAGAAGCTGAATGCGCTACTGCTATCACTCTGGCAAGTGCGGAGTCGGTTGATGTTGTCACTGTGGGGTCTATGCCAGTAAAAGTTAATGGATTTGCTGAATCTTCTGGTTTCATATCAATTGGAACAATTCCACTGGACCCTAGAGCTCTCCAGCGTGACAAGGCAAGTGGATCTGGAAAAATTGTTCCTAAGTGATGCAAGCATAACGTCAAGAAGCATTGAACAGAGTTATTTTCCAGCTGTGTATTATAATTGGTGCGCTCATAGTTGATCTGCAGTCACTTTTCCGAGGAATTATGTGTTCATTTACCTTGTCATCAAGGGTGCGGTGGAGGTTCTAGCTTTAGGTTGTGTTGGGGTCGGATGGTTGGCAAAGATTTTGCTTTAAATACAAAAGTTGTCCCTTTTGTCATTTTGTTTCAACAAATTCAGGATATGAAATCCTGTCCTCATCATTACGAGGAAACAAAGAAAAATAGATAAATACTCAGCACAATTTTTCTTTATTTGCTGTATACTTTGATTGGAAAACAGAAATACATCTCTCCAAAAAAAGAAAAAGTAAAAACAGAACTTTCCATTTGCGGCTCATTAATGGACAGATGTAATTCTTCTTTACTTCTTTGTTGAATGAAAATTTAGACCATCCCATGATGTTATGCTGGACAGTGCAACTGCTGCGATGGGAATGCGTCCAATGAAATTTGTGATTGGTAAAGGAATCTCAAAACTTAGGGCATTTTAATTGCAATAAACGTGCTTAGTTATTCGAATTATAATTCTTCTGTATCCACCTCCGTCCTTGCCGATGTATCTGCTCCTCATTTCACTTGTGAGGATGGAGGGAGCTTTAGGACCATCACGATCCCAATGGATCGTGATTTGCTGCGAAATACCGAGGAGCTGCTCCCCGCTCTTGGTTCGCTCTGCTCCGACACCAAGGGCGTGACCCTAAAGGAGATAACTGCCGGTACCTTGTCAAAGAACATTGCCGGTCTCACTCTCAGGTTAAGTATGGCTGTTGTCTATTCTTTTCCTTTTGCCTTAAACTTATTTTCAAGTTCTAATTTTGGGCTTTTTCTTTGATTTGCAGACGATCATTCTAGAAATTGAAAGTACTCGGAGGGAGAAGAGATGTAAAGAAATTTATGTGAAGTTGAAGGGTAAGTACAAAGTGTACTGTAGAAAGTACCGGGACCTTCGGAGGCGACTTCGTGAAGAGGGTGACGTTCCGGCCTTGAGAGAAGAACTAAAGAAAAAGGGCGAAGAGATCGTGGCGACAGTGGATAGGTGCAACGTTTTTGAGGGAGCGTTGAAGAGAAAAGAAGAAGAACTCGAGCTAACTGAGGGCGTGTAGGACCAATGGAGTGATCTTCAAACTCCACTGGTTCAACTACGAAGCCAGTTGGACGGGTGCCAGCTCAAAATCGACACTCTCAGGGCGGAAGTCGCCGAGAAGCAACATTTGCTCGAGCAGGCGGAGTCTTCCCGACTGGATGCTCGGAGAAAGGTTGACATCCTCAAGCTGGTGGACAGGACTCTCCGCTTTGAGCGGGATAATGTTCTGTCTATGGCTAGAGCTAAAGAGGAACAACTTGAGGAGAGGATTGGGGAGCTGGACAAGGAAAACTCTGAGCTGCATGACCGAGTTGCTGCTTTTGAGGCCGAGAAAGCCCAGCTGCTTGCGCGACCCTCTTCGTCTAATGCTTCTGAGTATCCTAACAATCCTCGGGAGCTATACGAGGAGTGGATCCACGCTAAGGCCCGACTGTATGTGCTCCGTGATTTGAATACGACGGGCTCTATTTCTGAGATGGCCCTCAAGGATGCTCGAGTCAAGGCTCATGAGGCTCGACTCGCTTGTGATTATGATCCTGCTACGGCTCAAACTGGTTCCGAGGAGGATGAGGATGAGGGTGTAGACGGCTTGCGGACGGTGCTTGGTTTGACAACGCTTACGGTCAAACCAAAGAGGGCGTCGAAGGCCGGGATAATGATGGCCACTTGTTTTTGTTTGAACTTCTTGTATTTTATTTGTTGGTGTCTTCGAGTGTTTTTTGTAAGAACTCTTCGACTGAATATCAAAGTTGTCTTCTGTTTATACGCACCTTTTTCATTCCTGCATTTTATTTTTGTACTTGCATGTTTTACTTTTGTACTTGCATCTTTTGCTTCTTTATTCCCTTTGCTTTTATCCTCTAGATGGCCGTAGCCATTGGGCGGGATAACCGTGGGCCGCATTGGCTCTTTGTTTACACAAGTTGAGTATGTCTCTTAGTTGAGATGTGGCCAAGGATCGATAGGTGTTTTTCGATTTGGTCGAACACACCTTTAAGTTAAGATGAGGCCAGGGCTGATAGGTGTTGTTCGAGCTAGTCGAACTGTCACGCCCCAACCTCGGGAAGCATGACCGGCGCTCAACCGAGTTGACCCGATCGAGCAAGCCTGTTAGACACTTTCTACCCAACTCACTCATGATCAAGAGAAGGCATGTTTTCATTAATTAGACAATAAGAAGATCATATATACATTGCTAAATCATTTCATTAGTTACATCATTCTTCAGTTTCAAAAAACACAAATGATTCGAGTGGAACAAGAGTTCAAAACACAACACAATCTGTTTGAGTTTTCTAGCACCCATGTACAACACACATAGTGTCTACAGAGCCTCTAATGATACAAAAAAGTGTTATGATAGTGTCGATAACAAGGCCCCGATTATATCTCAAAACGTTATAGTAATATGAACCAAAGATACAGTACATGACCCCGAGATGAAGTAGGGCTCACCGAGTCTACTGGGGAGAGGATGTACCACTATTGCTGATCAACACTACCTGCTATGGAACTACCTGCATCCATTTAAAGATGCAGCGCCCCCAGCAAAAGGGACGTTAGTACTGTCGAATAGTACTAGTATGTAAAAGTAAACACCATCTCAATAAAATGAATAATAATACAGGGGGAAACAGTCAATAATTCAACAAGAGCTTCAAATAACACTAAAACATCAAGTTAAGGATCACATAGGTTTTCAAGTCAATTTCCATGTTATTAGGTTGGGTGATCTTTAGTGCCGATATGCCACAATCCACAATACCACCGTGTTCTTACACGAAGTTTGATATTGACCCGATCGGCTAGATCATCTCATTTGAGACATCATCCATAACCAAGATTTCAATTATCATTTCCATCACAGTCGCTGCCAAGTGTGAGGTATGGCGTCCGATCACGGCCCGATCGGCTAGGCCATCTCACCTGAGACGTCCCCCTTTCAATCAATCATTTCATTCCATACTTCTTTCATATCTTTTTAATTCATTGGTACGAGTGGCCTCAATTAGGAAGTCATTCTTGGCACTTGGCCGTAATTTATAATTTCAGATTCCCCTCTTTCACATCCAAACATCATTATCATCAATAAAAATAAGTCCTACCACGTAAGGCATTAGTACACATATAAGCAATTTGGGAATCCTAAACACATAGAGGCTTTTCATACAATTTGGCATAACAACCTTTATTCAATTTTGACCTGAGGTCTTAACATTTCTAGCACATATTCCACATTTGAACACATCCTTACATGACAAGATGATATGACGAAGTATTTAGAATAAGTATTGAACATATATCCGTCATCACAAACACATTAGGAGTAGTCAATTTTATAATGATCAATTTGGGACTTACACCAATTACACGAACCCCAGGGGATTCAATTCTAAGAAGAAGGGAGCTTAGCTAACATATCTCAATTGATTTCCCTTTACACTTTAAAACATTATGGAATTCTTATCACTTCGATCTATTTTAGAAATATAACAAGTTGGACCAAAATCAAGAAGATGATCATGACTCTAGCTCATTTGAGCACATTATCAAACACTAAGTGTGCATTAATATTTTTAAGGCCCTTTTTATGAAAGATTCTATTATTCCTCAACCCATTCTCTATCATTTTTAGCTCACAACCTCCCCACATACTTTAATAATATATGCATGCCAGATAACGGCCCCCACACCCAATAATTATCTTTCTAATTATCCCCTTTTAGTAGATTTTCGAATTTAAGAGCTAGGGCATAGATTCTTACCTTTAAGATGACGACTTTCTTGATAATCTTCAAGGATTGAGAAAGAATTGTTGGATATTAGTGTGAAGGTTACTTCCTCACTCTAAGAACTCTCTCTCTCACTCTAAAAGTATTAGAAAAATGCTCAAAAATGGACTATGGCATATGTTTTAACGAAATAGGTTCGGGTTAAAAAACCTCCAAAATGGAGCACCGGGATTGGATCTGCGGTCCGCAAAATGACCGCGAAAGATGGCCCTCGAAACTGGGCTGGCCTGCTTCACTCTGCGGCCGCTATGCGACCCGCATACCTGTTCTGGAGTCGCACAATGCGCCGCAGAACCTCCCTCTGCAAAAATCTAAGGATGATTTATGCGACCAAAGAGCGGTCCGCAAAACGGTTATGCGATCGCATAATTGGCCGCGAAATTGACCTCAAAATTTGCCCAAAATATGCTTCACTCTACGGCCATTCTGCGGCCCGCAGAGTGATTATGTGGCCGCATAATGGGCCGCAGAAATGCCTATCTCTGCAAAATATTTCCTTTAACTTCCTAGCGTACAGTTCAATCCAAAAATTCAGAACCACAGAGAGCAAGCTCATCGCGATAACTTTCTACTATTATTAACCTCTACGCCTACCCCGGCATCACGGAACCCCGATTTTAAGGAAAATTTTTTACGGGACCTTACACGAACGTTCTTTTAAGTTAAGTCAAGACCAGGGAATGATAGGTGTTTTTCGAGCTTGATCGAACTTAACCATTCATTAGTCGTGGCCGAGGGACGATAAGTGTTGTTCGAGCTTGATCGAACTTAACCATTCATTAGGTCGTGGCCGAGGGCCGATAGGTGTTGTTCGAGCTTGATCGAACTTAACTGTTCACTAGAGTAGTTTCGATAAATGTGAATTTCTATGACTTTGACGTCGTTGCTCTGATTATATTATTTTTCCCCTGGGCAAGTTTTTGAGAAAGTTACAAGTTTTGGGTGTTGGCTGGTGTTCCATTCTCAGTCCCAATATATCTAGTGTCTTCATTGTTGGACTTGGAGAGTCTTGAGAAATATATGCCGTTATAAATGATATTAATTTTGACATTGAAGATACATATAGTTTCTTAAAAATATATTAATTATTAATCATATATTTGTAACTAATCTTGTAAAAATAATTGACATATAACTTTTAAATTAATAATATTTAAATTTAATTAATTAAAAAAATAAAAATACATATTTTTGTAAGAATATCATGGACCACGGGCTTGATAAAAATATTAATATATATAAATATAACGTCACAACATTACTCAAATATTTAAAGAAAAAATAATTTATCAATTCTAACAGAATAATGAATGACATGCAATCTGAATTAATAAGTTAATACTACTAAAGCAAATAAAATAGAATAAAAAATATAACACAAATTCAAAATCCAAAAATATTAACATAATGCTCTTATGTAAAATTACAACATAACATAAAAGAAGTTTCAACATAATTTAAGTAAATATAATTCAAAAGAAAAGGAAGAAATAAGTTTTGTAACCTCATTCAATAATGAGATTCTACTTTAATGATATCACTTATTATTAGCCAATTTTATTAATGACTCGGTCTTTCTAATATTATAAGGTGTAGTTTCAAAACAAGAATAATAACATAATTATGCTAAATGAAGAAAATAAAAAAATAAAAAATATGAGCAACTACATGGAACGACAAAAAATAAAATTTGGAAAATGAGAATATTATTTAAATGTTAAAAGCTAATATATCATCTTAACATAATTAAGTTTTCATATAATCTCATCCAATAACAAAGTTCAACTTTAATGACATTATTCATTATAATTCAATTTGTGGATGACTCATTTTTTCTAATATTACGAGATATAATTTTTTTTAAAAATAGAATAACATAGCTAAGTATAATAAAAAAATATAAAATAATTAAAAATAAAATAAAATATGAAAAATTATGTAGAAACACGTGAAGTAAAGGTTGGTAAATGAAAAATACGAAATAAAATATAAATAATGTAAAAAGAATAATATTTGAAAAAAAAGAATTTTAAAAAGTTAAAAGAAAAAATAAATTAAAAAGAAACAAAATAGAAATAAAAATTAAATTGAAAAGAAAAGAAAAGAGATTCAAAAAATAACTTTGTAATTACACCACCATGTAATAACCATAATTCTCAGCCCCCATTAGAATTGCAGAGTGTAATTACACTCCCTCAGTTACATCCAATTACATGCTGAACAAGTAATTACGTGATTAGACAAATATACCATAATTGTGTAATTACACTCAATCACAACGTGACTTTCCAAACAAGCCCTAAATCTACCTGTAGAATCCCAATACTTCTCTGCTGGTGAAGTTAGTTCTCAGCTTCATCAAAGCCCTTCACTAATGGAAAAATATCTTATTGGAGGTTGCCTGGGACTAACATTCTTTCATTTGATCCGAAAAAAAAGTATAAAGTTAGTGGTGGTTGTCCGTGGCCGTCTTCGTGGTCGAGTTCGCTGGACAGATAATAGCGGTCGTGATCGTTGTGACGAGGAGTCGACATGGCTCTTTGTGGGTCGCATATTTTAAACCCTTAAATTTCTCGGGTGATTTGTTGGAACCATCTGGTCCAAGAGAAGGAGTGATGTCATGATGTCATGATGATGCCGGTTCCCGATGCATTGCATCGATTCACGCGTGACCTTTGATTAGTTCTACCATTTCGATTCCGGTGCCAATTATGATGAACCATTTCGAACTTGGTGCCAATTATGACGAACCGTTTCGTATTTGGTACCTCAATCTTTATAAATAGGGATTATTTCTTCATTATTCAAACTTTACTTCCTTCCATACTATCTTTGCTCTGACAAACCCCGTTTATTCTCTTGAATCTTCTTTATTTCTTCTCTTGAATCTTCTTTATCTTCTGAGCTTTAACTTTCTTTCATACTCCCATCTTGCTTCATAACCATGTCTACCCTTTCCTCTAATGTCGATGAAGAGAGTCATGCCGTCCCTTTGGCGGTTGTGTTCCCTTCTCACGGGGAGGATATCGTTGTCGTGCTCTTTTTTTAGTGGAGGAGATCATCCCTCGCAACCCTGAGGCTAGGTTCGACCTTCAACGGTCACCAGATGCGGCACCCGAAAAATTTCTATCATTAATGGTGCCTAAGCAATTGGCTGAATCAAAGCCAAGTTTGGCCTCCCCAAACACGTTGAACTGATCCCCGTTGATGAGGATGAAGTGCACGTTCAGCATCCCGGATATTGTGCTTTCTATGCCTACCCCTTTACTATTGGCTATTTGTTCCCCCTTCTCCCGTTGGTGGAAGAGTTTTGCCGCCATTATGACGTCTACCCTGCTCAGCTCGTCCCTTATGTTTATAGGTCATCAAGATGCTGTCCAAATTTGCTGAGCTAGCAGGAGTCGAGGTGACGGTGATGCACTTGGTGCATCTATTCGCACCTAGCTTCTACAGAGGGACAATGTTGAACCTTCGTCCCCGTGGGGGAAAATGCTTGGTGGTGAAGATGGACGACAAGGGTAGTCACCAATTCTGGCTCGACTACTTCTATGTCAAGACTGAGGCCATTGCAGCTAATATCAATGGTTTCCCTGAGGCCTGGAACCATACATGTAAGTGCTCGAATTTCTTTTGTTTTTACCTTTTGAAGCACTTCGTCTATTTCGAATTAGTCGAATAATTCATTTTTCCTTGCAACCAATAACCGTCCTCCTCCTTTGATGATACATATTGCTAACTCGGTCGGGCAGGTTCTCCCCCACACCGGGGGGATTCGTGACTGGCTGAGATTTTTTCAGAAGTTCTCCCCTTGATAGATAATTTTTCTCTTCTAGTTGTGACCGTTTTATTATATTGGCTTGCGTCGTTGTAAAACCCCTACACTTATTCTTTTTAAGGTCCAGTTAGGGGGTCTTCCAGAAGGAATAAGGCGCCCGTGCTCACATTTAGGAGAGAAGGGCTGCCACGCCTTCTGTCTCTGCCCCCGTCGCGGCTACTGCACCTTCTGCGTCTGCCTCCGTCCCAGCCGCTGCAAATTCTGTATCTGCCCCCGTCCCAGTTGCTGTATCCGCTCCTTAGTTATTTTCAAGTTTTGATGAGGATGATGAAGTATCCCCCCGTGATGGGGACCTAAGGCCCTGCAAGAGGAATGCTGTAAACATCTGGGTGGGGGAGTCCTCGTGGATGTCGATTCGGTGGATGATGATTTCACTCTTCGAGAGACAACAAAGATACACATCGAAGACGATGTTGGGGAGACCTATGAGGCCCCACAACTAGAAGAGGCAAATGCGGGCGTGCTGGTGTTTACCGAGGTGGAGATGGTCGTGGAGAGGACACTTGATGACGTCTCCGTGTTTGCGAGGCAGGAGGAGGCTTCATCTTCCAGGCCAGAAGCGGTTGATTCTCTGGAAGTTGAGGACAAGGGAAAGGACATCATCGATGAGGGCGATGAGTCAGGTTCCAACATGGACCCTGACGATCTTAGGATGATCGACGAGGGGCTCAATCAAATCGAGGTGAGGATGAAGGGAAGCTCTAGGACCATCATGATCCCAATGGATCGTGATTTGCTGCGAAATACCGAGGAGGTGATCCCCAGTCTCGGTCCTCTCTGCTCCGACGCGAGGGTGTGACCCTAACAGAGATCACTGACGATACCCTGTCAAAGAACATTGCCGGTCTCTCTCTTATGGTAAGTATGGCTGTTGTCCATTCTTTCACTTTTGCCTTAACTTATTTTTAAGTTCTAACTTTCGCCTTTTCTTTGATTTGCAGACAGTCATTTTGGAAATTGAGAGTGCTCAGAGGCAGAAAAGACGTAAAGAAATTTACGTGAAGTTAAAGGGTAAGTGTGAAGAGTACCGTAGAAAGTACCGGGACCTTCGGAGGTGACTTCGCGAAGAGGGTGACGTACCGGCCTTGAGAGAACAACTGAAGAAAAAGGACGAAGAGCTCATGATGGCAGTGGAGAGGTTCAACGTTCTTCAGGGAGTGTTGAAGAGAAAAGAAGAAAAACTCGAGCTAAGTAAGGGCATGTAGGCATAATGCAGCAATCTCCAAACTCAGCTGGTTCAACTGCGAAGCCAATTGGATGGGTGCCGGTTCGAAATCGACATTCTCGGGGCGGAGGTCACCGAGAAGCAACCGAGCAGGCAGAGTCTTCCCTATTGGATGCTAGGAGAAAGGTTGACATCCTCAAGCTGGTGAACAAAACTCTCTGCTCTGAGCAAGATAATGTTCTATCAACAATTAGAGCTAAAGAGGAATAACTTGAGGATAGGATTGGAGAGCTGGACAAGGAAAACTCTGAGCTGCATGACCAAGTTGCTGCTTTTGAGACCGAGAAAGCCCAGCTGCTTGCATGGACCTCTTTGTCTAATGCTTCTAAGTATCCTAACAATCCCTAAGAGTTGTTTGAGGAGTGGATCCACGCTGAGGCCCGACTGGATGTGCTCCGTGATTTGAATACGGTGGGCTCTATTTCTGAGATGACCCTCGATGATGCTCGAGTCAAAGCTCGTGAAGCTCGTGAGGCGGCCTCGCTTGTGATTATGATCCTGCTATGTCTTAACTTGGTTTCAATGAGGATGAGAGTGTAGACCGGCATGCGGATGGTGCTTGGTATGACTCCGCTTACGGTCAAGGCGAGGATGAAGAGGGCGTCGAAGGCCGGGACGGTGATGGCCACTTGTTTTTGTTTTAACTTCTTGTATTTTTTTTGTTGGTGTATTCGAGCGCCTTTTGTAAGAACTTTTCGTCTGAATATCAAAGCTGTCTTCTATTTTTTATGCACCTTTTTCATTCATGCATTTTGTTTCTGTACTTGATTGTTTTACTTTTTTACTTACATATTTTGCTTCTTTATTCCCTTTTCTTTTATCCTCTTGATAGCCGTAGCCTTTGGGTCGAATAGCCGTGGGACGCATCAACTCTTTGTTTAAACATGTCGAGTATGTCTCTTAGTTGAGATGTGGCCAGGGATCGATATGTGTTTTTTGATTTGGTCGAACACACCTTTAATTTAATTAATTAAAAAACTAAAAGTACAAATTTTGTAAGAATATCCTGGACCACGAGCTTGATAAAAAGATTAATATTTATAAATATAACATCACAACATTACCAAATATTTTAAGAATAAATAATATATCAATTCAAACAGAAAAATGAATGACACGCAATCTGAATTAATAAGTTAATACTACTAAAGCAAATAAAATAGAATCGAAAATATAACATTAATTGAAAATCCAAAAAAATTAACATAATACACTTATGTGAAATTATAACATAACATAAAATAAGTTTCAACATAATTTAAGTAAATATAATTCAAACGAAAAGGAGGACATAAGTTCTGTGGCCTCATTCAATAATGAGATTCTATTTTAATAATATCTCTCATTATTAGCCAAATTTATTAATGACTCAGTTTTTCTAATATTATAAGGTGTAGTTTCAAAACTAGAATAATAGCATAATCATGCTAAATGAAGAAAATAAGAAAAAAAATATATGAACAACTACATGGAATGACAAACTATAAAAGTTGGAAAATGAGAATATTATTTAAATTTTAAAAGCTAATCTATCATCTTAACATAGTTAAGTTTGCATGTAACCTCATATATTAACAAAGTTCAACTTTAGTGACATTATTCATTATAAGTCAAGTTTGTGGACGACCCATTCTTTCCAAACAACCCCTAAATATAGCTATAGAATCCCAATACTTCTCTGCTGGTGAAGTTAGTTCTCTGCTTCATCAAAGCCCTTCGCTAATGGAAAAATATCTTATTGGAGGTTTCCCTAGACTAACATTATTTCCTTTGATCTGAAAACAAAAGTATGAAGTTAGTGGTGGTTGTCCATATTTTTCCCATTTCCACTGCCACTAAGCTGGACATGGATGAATTTGGATCTCCAGTAAATCAAACAATGTATCGAGGCATTATCAGATCTCTACTCTACCTCACTGCCAGCAGGTCAAATATTGTGTTCAGTGGGGTTTATGTTCAAGGTTTCAATCAAATCCCAAGGAATCTCACCTAAAGGCTACTAAAAGGATCTTGAGATATCTTAAGGGAACACATGACCTGTTTTTGTATTACCCGTCAGGTGACAATTTTAATCTTGTTGGTTATGCTGATGCTGACTATGCAAGTTATTTGGTGGACAGGAAGAGCACATCTGGAATGGCTCATTTCCTAGGATCATGTCTAATCTCATGGTGTACAAGGAAGCAAAATTCAGTAGCTCTCTCAACAGCTGAAGCAGAATATGTTGCTGCAGCCTCTTGCTGTGCTCAGCTACTGTGGATCAAACAACAATTGGAGGATTTTGGAGTGTACACTGATTGTGTACCTCTTCTATGTGACAACACCAGTGCACTCAACATGGAAAAGAACCCGGTCCAACACAAGAGAACCAAGCACATTGATGTGAGACATCATTTTCTCAGAGACAATGTGGAAAAGGGGCTTATCTGCCTGAAGTTCTGTAGCACAGAAGACCAAATTGCAGAAATCTTCACCAAAGCTTTAAGCAGGGAACACTTTGAGAGAAACAAGATGGCACTGGGGTTAATTAAATCTAATTGAGGACCTGGCTCTTTTCCTATGGATATGAAACTCATGTTCAGGTAAATCTAGCTAAAGTGTTTTCTGGCCAAGCCTAACTCACCTCTAGACCGTTGCGGGTAGACACGCGTGATGATTGTAGAAGCTGAAGGAAAAATGCATGAGCTGCAAAAGAGAGTTGAAAAGCTTTTTGAAAGACTGTTCAGGAACCTGGTTCTTGGACCACAGGTTAGTAGTCTAGTATTTTTCTCATGCATATCTCAAAGGAAACAAATTTAACTGCCACGTCATTCACCTTTTCAGACCCTGTATATCACGTCCCTTCTTTCAAATCTCTTCACGTCTTCTGCAATGGTACATCTTCCCACAAACCTACCACAATTTAGAACCTGTTTCTCTCTTCCCTTATAATTATCTCTTCCCTCCATAAAACCCTTTCACTCTCTAGCCTTAAACCTAACTCTCCACCATGGCAGAAGAGCAAGCTCCCCTACCCACTATGGAGGACAACATCCTCGATTCTTCTACCACTCTAGAACCACCACCAACAATCTTCGTTTCTACCGATACCGACACGAATATGTACAAACCTGATTATTTTTCACCTCCCATCTCTCTCAAAACTCCATCTAACCCTACTCCTTCCTTAAGCGATGAGGACTATGAAGCCTCAAAAGTCGACATTGTTTCTTCTCTGTTGCCTGATACTCTCACAGACCAGAACAAGGGTGAAAATGATTGTGTATCTCATCAAGAAAAAGGGACCTCTGAGGAAGACACAGATCAATACATAAGCTCTCCTCTATTGGATACTATGGCTCCCATGGAATCACAAGAAAAAAAGGCAGCAGAAAACATAATGGCTATTGCTACTGAGGGATTGGTGTGAAGGACCTTCTACCCTGCCTCAGTCTCAGGAGGAAGAAACTCCGCTCATAGGAAAGGAATGAATGATGGTGCTCTTTGAACCTCCTGCACCAGAAGAAGCTACTTGGAACCCTACTGGTGAACTTGATCCCCTCCCTGAGGAAACATGTCACACTGAGCCGTTGGAATCTATCCCTCCAGTTGAAAATCCTAGTGAAGAGGATGATCAGGATGATGTGATTCTTAGTGCTCGCTTCAAGATCAGAAAGCCAACGGTCACTACTGAGCCCCTTCTAAGCGACCTACTACAAGGCTGCAAAAGAAGGAGGCTTTTGAGTCTGCCCTAAAGAAAAGCAGAAGGAGTAGCAAGAAGAAGAAAAAGAGGCTGATGAAAGAAGGGGAAATTATGTGTGACAAAAATATTCCAGTAGTAGAGGTAGATGAGGATGCTCAGGATGAACCAAGTTCCTTAATTAAGCGATCCAAGAAAAAGAAACAATATGTTGAAAGTGCTTCAAAGGAAGTTGTTGAAAAATCAAGTAAAAAGTATGTGTGGTGTCAAGTCTAAGCAAGTTGTGGAGGAGAAATATGTGTCTGATGATGACATTCTAGTAGAATCAAGTGGTAAAGGGAAGTATTGGGAGGTTTGGGAAAAGAAAGTTGGAAACTGTTGAGGAACCCGGTTCTGCAAAGAAGGTGAAAAGTGTAAGTGGTCTAGGACAAGAAAGGTTGAGACATCAAAAGGTACTTTGGGGTCGCACGATTGATAAAAAAATTTCATAAATGGCAGGAATGAGACAAATAATTGAGATGGTGGAATTTAAACAGTGGGGCCATCTGTTCAAAGTGGATGTGCCGAAAGTGTATAAGGATGAGGTCCAAAGCTTCTATGCTGACCTCTTCACTGTTGAAGATGACCACATCTGTGTGTTAGTAAATGGAGTGGATATGGTATTGGATGCTATTGTGTTGGGAGATATTCTCAAGGTCCCATCTGATGGTTTGTCATCTGTGAGAGGTTCTTATGGATCAAATTTTACGCGCGCCATTGTGAAGGAAAAAGCTGTTCAGCATGGGGAATGGGTACACAAGAAGGCTTTGCTTCCTGTATACCAACTGCTTTTCAAATTAGTTAACAAAGTTATGCTCCCTCGTGCTGAAAGGAGGTCCATTACTTCCACGTTTGACCTGTACCTAATGGAAGCACTCGATGAGTTCCGTTCTATCAACTTTCCTGCCATTATGATTGAACATATGCAGAAAGTGGCAGATTTCAAATATGGGAACCATAGGCTTCCATATGGCTTTCTTCTCACGCGTGTCTTATTTTTCGATGTACCCTTAGGGAATCCCAAGATGGGGACCAGGAAACAAACCTTCTCATAGACTACCCTGGAAGAATGTGAATGTATTGAAAAAGTTGGGGGAGTGGGGAGCACTTCGAAGATCTCTCACCTCATCAACGCCCAGAATAGTGCCACAAAGGAAATTATGAAGCTGAAGGCAAGGAATTCCATTCTTGAGACTCAACTTAGTCAGGCTGTAGCAGCACCAGGATCTTCTAGCTTCTCCAGTGAAGAAGTTGCTCGTCTGTCTAAAGAAAATGCTGAGCTCAGGCAACAGGTGGAGAACCTGAGATAGAAACTTCTTGAAGAGAAAATGTCTGCAAACACTCGGATGGATCTTGTTCTCAAAACTCTTGTTGCCTCCTCCAAGCCTTCCTCCTCCAATGCCCCCTAAAAAAATCTTCTAGTGCCCAGTGTCAAGGTTCTATCTTTTGCTTTAATGACTTGTGGTAGTTGTTTTTGTTTTTTTGGTATGGATGGATTTTACCTGTACTGCTCCTGCTTTCAACAGTCCAAACTTGCCTTTGCTGTAATGGCAAAGGCTTTGTTTTATAAATATCTATGAAGACTCTCTTTTGCTGTTAAACACCTATGCTCTCTGCTTCTCTTTTCTATTATGTTGTGTGCGCATAAGTGGCATGAGTTAACTAGGCTAGACTTCTTTATGCTGATTGCTTGCTTGTGTATGTCCTTAGTTGAGTTGTATATGTATATTTGTTCTTTATTGTAATTCCTAATTTTCTTATTTAGAAGCTTTAACTAGGAACCTCCAAAAACCATAAACCCTTAGATTTTATGTCGTGACTAGAGATAGTCATGAGTTGAAGTCTTTGTAATAGGTGTATTGCAAAGTGGCTTGTAATAGGTGTATGTCACGACCCAAATTTACCTCCATTGGGTATCGTGATGGCACCTAGTCTTAGGGACTAGGTAAGCCTAACATTCAGTGAAATAACGACAATAATACAAGAAGGCTAGCAGTCTCGATATAGAATCTTGACAGAATTTACAATTAATCCCAAAACCGGTAATACAAGTCATAAGCTCTACGAATCTTATACCACTTCTAAATACAACTGTTTGGAAATAATTACAACAATGTGTGAAAACAAATACAAAGAAGGTGACTCCGAAGCCTGCGAACGCAGCAGCAGGTTACCTTGAGTCTCCTCGGCAATCATCCACACAGCTACTAACAATAAAACCTGGATCTGTGTAAACAAAAATGCACAGGAGTGTAGTATGAGCACACCACAGCGGTGCCTAGTAAGTATCAAGACTAACCTCGGCGGAGTAGTGACGAGGACTAGTCAAGACACCACTGATCCAACAAAATAAACTGACATGAATATAAAAATAACCGAACACTTCATCTATCTAAGACTTCACAGAGTAATTTACAACAATGACAGTATAATGCAGAAGGAAAATTACATAAATTAACCAATGGAACAATATAAAATATACACAGAAAGATGGACAACAAAGCAAACTAGCGCGGAAGAAAAACCACAACACACAGAAAACACTTGTAACTCGACTCTGCATAAGTTTGTTCACATCAGGCCTTAGCCACTAAATCAATCAACTGATGGAAACCTTTAAAACAATAGTTCATATTGAAAACTTTGAAGATATAATCATTTTAGTATAGAAAGATTTCCTTTGAAACATACTCTCTCTAAATGTGTATATATATGTACCTTTAATAAAGAGAAATGCTCAGAACATAGTTTCTAACAAAATATGTAATTTTCCAATATACCTTCCCAATAAATGACTTCCAAATATCATTTTTTGCAAGACAATTGCTTTTCGAGTATACTTTCAAAATAAAAATTCTTCAGACATAATCCCCTTCGAAACCATTACTCTTTCAATGATACTTTTCAATAAAATCTCTTGAAGAATAATCCCCTTCGAAACCATTACTCTTTCAATGATACTTTTCAATAAAATCTCTTGAAGAATAATCCCCTTCGAAACCATTACTCTTTCAATGATACTTTTCAATAAAATCTCTTGACCAAAATCTCCTCAAGATTTATCTACCGGAACTCAGTCCGTTACTCAGAAATTTCCATGAAGCACAGGAGAAATATCAAATCTTGTCAATAAATACAATAAGAGATTAGTAGGATTATCCAAATTTAAAACAACGGAATAAAATGCCAAAACAAGTGCACGACATCATCCTTCGTGCTTTACTATCATCCTTACCAAAATAAGTGCACGACATCACCCTTCGTGCTTTTACTCTCATCCTCACAATAAATAAATAGATATGGCACGACATTATCCTTCGTGCTTTAATATCATAACATGGCACGACATTATATTTCGTGCTTTAATATCATAACATGGCACGACATTATTCTTCGTGCTTTAATATCATAACAGAGCACGACATCACCCTTCGTGCTTTTACACTCTCGTCCTCACAATAAATGAATAAATAAATACACGGCATCACCCTTCGTGCTTTACACTCTTCCTCACCCAAACAATATCAAGTACAACAGTTTGGCAAGGAAAAACCAACAATATGAACCATAAATAACCACATCCCGGCAAGGGAGTCAACAACACAAACAATATCATTAACAACATAACTAGTAATAGAGACCACAATATCCCGGCAAGGGAGTCAACAATACAAACAATATCATTAACATCATAAATAGTAATAGAAACCATCACATTCCGGCAAGGGAGTCAACAATAAAAACCATATCATTAACATCATAAACAGTAACAGAAACCATAACATCCCGGTAAGGGAAACAACTATAACCAATCTCACCTAAACAGTTAACTTCACGGAATAAAACTCAACTTAAACAAAGTCCCAGTAATAGGCAACATCAAGGGAATATCAACAACATAAATGTTTATCAACTATACCTAAGTAGCACTTAAGGGAAAAATCATATAATTCACAATGTAAGACTCACGGGCATGCTTGACACTCAAGAACGGATGTTCCAACTACGACTAAACAACTATAGGGCTAGATGAAACTAATTATAGTCAATTAGGCAAGCTAGGAAGAAAATATAGCATGATGATGAGAGAAGTAGGATATTCAGTTAATTCAAGTAAGGTCAAATAGCCAACGAAGGAATCCAAAAACAAATAATTCTAGTTTAAACAGGAAGGGATGAAATTAACAACCAAGGATTCAAATGTAACAATTACAAATCATACACAGGTAATATAAGAACCTACGAATCCTAAAAATCCAATCTAATTGCAAATAAGTCCGAGTACACACTCGTCACCCCGCACACACGGGCTACAACCAACAAAGAAGACTCAATCCTAAGGGGTAGTTCCCCCACACAAGGTTAGGCAAGATACTTACCTCAAAGATGATAACCCGGTAATCAAAAATAGACTTCTGGGGCGGAAAGACCTCCGGACGGCTCACAGTCAACTAAAACAACTTCAAAATACACATAAAACGTATAAGGAACTATTCTGAATAATAAAGTCTCAATGTTTACAACATTATAAACATCGACCCAGAAGTCGACCCCCCGGGCCCGCACCTCAGAACCTGACAAATTTTACAAATTTCGATTACCCATTCCGATACGAGTTCACCTATACTAAATTTATCTAGTTCTGACAATATTTGGTCTTTCAAATCATGATTTTTCATTTTAGAAGTTTTCTTTCAAAACCCACAATTCCCTCAACCCAAAACGCAAATGAAATGATGAAAACAAGAACTAATTCATGAAATATAATTAATTATAGTGGAAGAACACTTACCCATTCGATTTGTGTGAAAAAACCTAAAAGAATCGCCAAGAACCGAGCTCTAGAAGTCAAAATATGTTAAAAATGGTGAAACCCTCGGTTTTGGAAACTTATAATCTGCCCAGGTGCTTTGTTCATCGCGATCGCGAAAAACGAGACGCGATCGCGTAGAAGGAAATGGTTACTGGCTTAAAATGCTCTACGCGATCGCGGAATAACTTATGCAATCGCGTATAAGGAGTAGGTTATCTTTTGCGATCGCGAATGAAGTTATGCGAATGCGAAGAGGAAAAAAGAAGGCTGCCTGGATTGTACTACGCAATCGCGAAGATGCTCTGTAAAGACCCGTAAAATTTTCATGGCTAAAAATAATGCCCAAATAGGTCCCCGTGTTGTTATAACTGTAGAAATTCTTAAAACGGACCCTTTTTGAGTAAAAAGTACCCCGGGACTCAAAAGATATAATTTTCCAGATTTGCGCAGGTCTGCGGTCCACTATGCAATCGCAAATCAGGTATGCAGACTGCATAGTGGTCGCATACTTGGACAGTTTGCTATCCATTTTGAGGATAGCTATGCGGCCTAGAATGCAATCGCATTTCACAAATGCGGGCCGCATAGTTGTCGCATTCTTACACCTTGATTTTTGCGAAGGGAGTTATGCGACGCACTATGCGATCGCATAACAGGTATGCGGACCGCATAGTGGTCGCATACCTGGGTAGTCTGCGTTTCTTTTTGGCCCATTTGAGGGCCATTTATGCGACATGAATACGGACCGCATAGCAGGAATGCGATCGCATCCCTGACCGCATTTCTACTTCGGGATTGTTAAAATTCTAATTTTATACCCGACCCCCAGTTCATTAAAACACTTACCCCTTTCATTTTAAGCTTATTTTCTGATAAATTAGAGAGAGGAGAGAGTGGGTTCTAGAGAGAGAGAGTTCCAACTTCATCAAATTTGTTCCTCCATCACTACTCAGGCCTGGAATTGATCAAGTAGGACACCATTTTCTTCACTACAAGAGGTAAGCTTCTACCCCGTCAACCTTAATTTCTAGATTTTGTTAAAATAAAATATGGTTAGGTGAGTTCATGAAGATGGGGGTAGGAGTCTTGCATGCATGTAACCAACTAGTCATAATCTAGTAAAACGAAGTGGGTTAGAGTAATCATTCACTAAAAAGAGGCCATTTAATCTAAAGGAACACCTAGTGTTTGATAGAATTCTCAAGTGAGTTCAAGACATGATCATCATTCCTAATTCTAAGTTCAATTATGCCACATTGTAAACTAGATTGAAGGTGCTAGAAGGTCCAGTGAATTGTGGTAGAAAATTAAAGGGGAATTACGATTCAAGGTATGTATGGCTAACTTTAATCTTTGTAGAGTCACCTTGTTGGTGTCCGAGCACACGGTATGAAATTCTTGCTTGAGCATATGTGAATTGATTGTCCTGCTGTGTCGAGGTGTAAAATTTCATTCTCTAATTTTCTTAGTCGATTACCGTGCTAATTGAGATTGTGAAGGGTGATTCTTTGTGCTTATCCTATCATGTGTAAGGTTCGTTAAATGTTCGAATACGTCAATATGACAGTATGTGCTACTAAATTAAAGAATGTTAACGTACTCTAATATGGAAAGGTATCTAATTGCTAAGGGCCGAGTGTGGCAAATGATAAAAAGAAACTGTGGATTGATTTAATTAGTTAAATAATGATGGCAACACCATATGTGAATTACTGTTTGGTAAGGATTATTGTGTCTTGACTTCATATAGTTGTTGGTTATTGTTGCTATCAAATATGATTGTACGGTGGGATCGGGTTGCGCGCCGCAACACAAAGTAATAAGGGCGGAGAGGTAATAAGGGTGAAATGTGATTGTACGGTGGGATCGGGTTGCACGCTGCAACACGAAGTAATAAGGGTGGAGAGGTAGTAAGGGTGAAATGTGAATGTACGGTGGGATCGGGTTGCACGCTGCAACACGAAGTAATAAGGGTGGAGAGGTAGTAAGGGTGAAATGTGAATGTACGGTGGGATCGGGTTGCGCGCTGCAACCGATGAATAATTGAAATGAGTAACTGTGGAATCTTCATTTGTAACTTTCTGTATATCTCTGTGGTACTTGCGTGGTTAACCTGACTGTCTTCCAATTGTGTATTGTTTGATTCTACTTGGAATAAACTTTGTTCGTACATACTAGTACTATTCAACGGTACTAACGTCCCTTTTGCCGGGGCGCAACATCTTTTATATGGATGTAGGTGGTTCCACAACAGGTAGCTCAGACCGCCGATAGTAGTGTTTCCCCTTCATACCTTCAGCAGATCCAGTGAGCCCCACTTCCTCTCGGGGCCGTGTGTAGTCTATATCATCTCTTTTGTATATGTTATGTCTTTTAAGGTATAGCCGGGGCCTTGTTGCCGGCAAGTATTGTGTAAACCCTTAGTACTCTTAGAGGCTCCATAGATATAATTTGGGTTGTACCTATATGTATTTTGGGGATGTAATTGTGTTTACCAGTAGTCGTGGTTCGAATCGGAATTATTGTATGTTTTGTGATTACCAAAAGTCAAAATGATAAAGGATGAAGTGAACTCAAATGGTAAATTTCTTAAGCTCTAAATTGCTAATTCATGTGGAATGATGTATATTGTAAACACGGGGTAACGCGTTGGGCAGGAAAGGCAATCCAGGTCTGCTTGACCGGATCATCCGGTTGGGCGCCGGTCTCTTTCCTCGGTTTTGGGGCGTGACAAACTTGGTATTAGAGCCTCATGTTTTAGAAGTGTCCTAGGATGTCTCAGAGCCGTATATAGTAGAGCCCTTGTTATCGGTGTGTTGTCAACCACATCTATAATTAGGGGACTGCATGGACATTTAGGAAAATACCATTTCATTGTTACTCTGTATCGTGCGATGAAGTGGAAGGTGAGAACATCTTTATCTAACTCGTGTATTGTCCCAATTTTCAGTAAATGGCACCCAAGAAGAGAGCTCGACTCGGCCCAAAGGCCAATGCCACCCCAGGAGTGGCCACAAATTCTCCAGCTGGTGGTGCGGGTGTGAATGATTCCTCGACCACAAACCAGCCTGACTCCTCCACTCCAGGCCAGATTATTCCTGTTCCTACTCCAGCGGAGGGTTCTGAAATCCCTCCCGCTGATGTTCCTGATCCTTCCTCAGTCCCAACTTCCGGTCCCAGTATTTCTGATGGGGACCTCAGGGGAGCTATTCAGATGTTGACCACGCTAGTGGCCTCCCAGGCCTAAAGATCAAGTGTTGCCCCTGCGTCCTCTGGTGAGCAAGGGGATTCTTCAGGTTCCAGAGTCAACCAGTTTCTGCAGTTAGCCCCTCCAAAGTTCACATGCACCGACCCAGAGGCAAATCCTTAGGATCTTATAGATGAAATGTACAAGACTCTCCGAGTTATGAAGGCTACAGAGATAGAGGGGGTTGAGTTGGCTTCCTATCGGTTAAAGGGAGCAGCGTATTCATGGTTTGAGATGTGGGAGGGTTCCCGTGGCAAGGGGATCCCTCCGGCGAAGTGGAATGAGTTTGTTGATGCCTTCATGGATCATTTCTTGCCTGCCGAGACTATGGCAGCCCGTGCTGTGGAGTTTGAGGTCCTTAAGTAGGGAAACATGAGTGTGTGGGAGTACCACATGGAGTTCGTGCACCTTTCCAAATATGCCATCCACATGATGCTGACTATGGAGGCCAGAGTTCGACGATTTGTTTAGGGCCTTGGTCACTTGGTTGTTAATGAAGGTGCTACAGCTGCCTTTCATTCGGATATGAATTATGGGAAGATCGTGGGATTCGCCCAGGCCACATAGGCTTGGAAGCTGAAGATAGGGATGGAGAGAGAGAGTGGTAGTAGGGCCCGATCAGCGGGCAACCCTGAGAGTTCAGTTGCAGGTGGGAGATCATCCCTTGGGAGAGAGTCATCAAGGCCATCCCAGTCCTATGCTCAGTCCTCAGCCAGTGCCCCATCATCAGGGCACAGTTATCAGCAAGGGGGTCGCTTTGGACCAGGTTCAGATAGCAGAAGGTTCCATCAGTCGGGTTGTTCAGGTGGGAGGTTCCAGCAGCAGCGGAGGGCCCTATGCCCTAAGTGTGGGAGGTCTCATAATGAGTCTTGTTACTTGGATATACCGGTGTGCTATAGATGCAGAGAGAGAGGCCATATCCAGCGAGATTGCCGTGCACCCAGTCAGGGCGCGTGTAGGGGTACTGTTCATCCATCCAGGTCTTCATTTGCTACATCTTCAGCACGCCCTCCATCAGGGAGCGGTACAGCTAGGGGTGGAGCACGGGGTCGAGGGGGACCCAGTCGGTCTATGCTTTGAGTGGTCTCCAGAGTGCGGAGGCTTCCCAAATGTTGTCACAGGTATTCTGACTGTTCAGTCACATGCTGTTTATGCTCTTATTGATTCCGGGTCTTCTTTGTCATATGTTACTCCATTTATTGCTTCAAGTTTTGGGATAGAACCCGAACAACTTCACGAGGCGTTCTCTGTGTCGACTCCGGTTGGTGATTCTATTACGGCCGTGCGAGTCTATAGGAATTGTGTTATCATGGTGCGTGTTCAGGATACCACGACCGATCTTATTGAGTTAGAAATGGTAGATTTTGATGTAATTATGGGGATGGATTAGCTCTATTCATG
Source organism: Nicotiana paniculata (assembly GCA_005239505.1). NCBI lineage: Eukaryota > Viridiplantae > Streptophyta > Magnoliopsida > Solanales > Solanaceae > Nicotiana > Nicotiana paniculata. Next base: position 56,535 of record MDKI01248534.1, read on the forward strand.
CTTTGCTAAACTCGATTTCCTAACCAGGATTATGAGGCTTGAGTGTCCTAATGAACCAGTTATCGAGTGGGAGGGGAATATTGTTGTGCCAAGAGGTAGGATTATTTCCTACCTTAAGGCCTCAAAGATGATCAGAAAAGGGTGCATCTACCATTTGGTCTGGGTTGCGGACACCACTTCAGAGGTGCCTGCTCCGGAATCTGTGCCTGTTGTGAATGAATTTCTTGAAGTATTTTCGGACGAGCTTCCTGGGATTCCACCAGATAGAGAGATCAATTTCGGGATTGATGTATTGCCGGATACGCAGACAATATCTATTCTACCTTACCGAATGGTGCCAGCAGAATTGAGAGAGTTAAAAGAGCAATTGAAAGATCTATTAGAAAAGGGTTTCATATGGCCAAGTGTGTCGCCTTGGGGCGCACCGGTTCTTTTTGTTAGAAAGAAAGACGGATCGCTTCGGATGTGTATTGATTATTGGCAGCTCAACAAGGTCACTATCAAAAACAAATATCAATCACCTCGGATAGATGATTTGTTCGACCAATTGCAAGGTGCTAAGTTCTTCTCAAAGATTGATTTGCGGTCTGGGTATCACCAGTTAAAGATCAGGGAGTAGGATATTCCTAAAACTGCCTTCAGGACTCGATATAGGGTGATTTGTTGTCTGAGCATTTCATACTGGATGAGACGAGATTATCGGATCAGGGATCAATACGATAAGGTTATGTGAAGTGTAGACTAAGGAACAAATACCATTATTCAGGTTCATAATGAGGTGATGATTCTAGTCAAGATGAGGTATTCAGTGATTTGTTAACTCTGCAGTTGGGTATGGATTTCTGCACATTTCCTGTTGTGTTGGTATCGTCAGCATTATAGCATGATGTATGTATATATATCATTAGGTGCATTGGGAGCATCAGATTCGTGAAATTTTGGCTATTTAGGTTCAGGGGATGCCATTGTGGTCAGATGATGAGTTATGCAGTGCATGGTGCTGATTCAGCAAATGCATGTAGTCATGTTCTGGTATGTCATGTGGTAGTTGATGCGGTGTTTATATATTGGAACTAGGTCTGGCAGAGAAATTTCAGGTGTTTGAATGAATTCTGAGCTTATTATATGGATAAAAGAAGAAATCTTCATATTTGATCAAGCTAATGTGCTCAACTGGGTTGTGGTAGCACGGGAAAGTGATCGTGGTGTTAAACAGTGATTTCAGATAACTCCAGAGAAGTTCTTATCACGTTCGAGGACGAACACTGGTTTAAGCGGGGGAGAATGTAACGACTAGACAGGTCGTTTTGAGCTCTAGCGCATCGTTCTGTGATTTGAAGTCGTGAGCAGCTCCATTTAAGGTATTATGACTTGTAGGTGTGGTCGGAATTGAATTTCGGGAAGTTTAGAGTTGGTTTGGAAAGAAAATTCTCATTTCAGAAGCCTTAAGTTGGAATAATCAACTAAGATTGAAATTTTGAGTAAACGACCACCGAATCAGGATCTGAAATTTCCTGCGGGTTCGTGTGATTATTTCAGACTTGGGAGTATGTCCGAATCGAGTTTTGGATAACCCGGGAGCGTTTTGGCATATATTATGGAAGTTAGCATTTTAGAAGAATTTCATAGATTTGGGCTTGAAGTGCGTTTCAGTGTTGTTGATGTCCGTTTGGGATTCCGAGTCTGGGAATAGCTTTGTATAGTGATTCTGAAGTTGGGAGCGTGATCGGAAGTGAATTTGGATGTCCGTAGGTCATTTTGAAGTCATTTGGCTAAAGATAGAAATTTGAAGGTTTTTGAGAAATCTGACTGGAAGTGGAAGTTCTGAAATCGAGGTCGGAATGCGATTCCGGAAGTTGGAGCAGGTCTGTAATGTTGAATGTGACTTGTGCGCAAAATTTGAGGTCAATCGGACGTGATTTGATAGGTTTCAGCATTTGATGTAGAAGTTGGAAATTTCTAAGTTCATAAAGTTGGGATTTGAGTGCGATTCGTGGTTTCGATGTTGTTTGATGTGATTTGAGGCCTCGAGCAAGTTCGCATTATGTTTTGGAATAGGTTAGTATGATTGGACGGGTTCCCGGGGACCTCGGGTGGATTCCGAGTGGTTAACAGATCAAGTTGAGAGTTTGAAGAAGGCTGGATTTGCTGTCATCTGGTGTGATTCGCACCTGCGAGGATTTGGCCGCAGGTGCGGCTTTGGCACCGCAGGTGCGAGAATGGGCTGGCTTGGCTGGGATCGCAGGTGCGATGGAATTTCCACACCTATGAAGGTGCAGATGCGGACAGTAGGGCGCATGTGCGATTTTGGGCTGGAGTTGAGGCAACCGCAGGTGCGGAGGTAGGACTGCAGGTGCGAAAATCGTCCTGGGCAGAATGTTTTAAAACAAGGATTTCTTGGTTCATTGTCTTCATTTCTTCTTTGGCTTAGGCGATTTTGGGAGGCTTCTAAGAGAGGTTTCCTTCATGCAAGGTCAAGGTAAGTAACTCCTTCATGCCTCTAAGTTAAATACAAGATTATATACATGGATTAGGCATGGAAATTGGTAGGAATTTCGGAAATTATTGAAGAAACCTAGAAAATGGAAATTTGATTTTTAGCCACGAATTGAGCATGAATATTTGAGTAAATTGTATATTTGAGTTAGTAAGGCTATGGGTAGAATATATCTTCGAGAAATTTCGGATTCCGGGCACGTGGGCCCGAGGGCATTTTGGTCATTTCACTAAGCGGGGTTGGGAAATTATATAATTTGGAATGGTTGCAAATATTAGAGTATATTTTCATTGGGTTGTCATTGTTTGGATAGTTTTGGGGCGTTGTGCGTCCGTTTGGAGTCATCGGAAGGACTTGGAAGCCGGTTATGGAAATTTCGGAGCGAGGTAAGTCTCCTTTCTAACTTACTGAAGGGGAATCGTCCCCCTAGGTGAATTAATTAAGTATATGATTTTATATTCGGGGGCTACGTACGCACGAGGTGACGGGAGTCCGTGCGTAGCTACTATTATGCCATGTCCGGGTAGTCTAGGACCCACTAGCATGCCTTACATGTTGTACCTGTAATCCTGCCTGTAATCCTAAACTGCTAATATAATCGAAATCGTAATTGAATGTCCGAAGAAGACTAGAGTTCATTTTCTTAATTATCTAGAAAGATAATTTATTCCTCCGTGGATAATTGTGTACCTGATAGGGTTGTATTACGGAAATATCATTAAACTGGGAAAATGAGTTTCAAAACAAAGATTTAAGAGCTTTATTTCATATCTCTTTAAAAAGAATTTTACCACTTTCCTGAGAAAAACTACTTCTTGATAAAATGGGGACTTATTGTGTGTACATGTGTAACTTCAGATGCCTGACATGTATGATTCGCGAGCAGGATGACCCTGTATTTGTGTGTATTCATATGAGCACCTGAGTCGCAGGTATGATTTGCAAGCAGACTAGCCTTATTATTTTATGTATAACCGCGTTGCATGATCGATTCACGAGCGGGGTAGATAGATGCATCAACCGCTTCGGGCCGTTCGACCCTCGGCAGTGCACAATTTACGTTTATGTTGGTTCGGGTCGTCGACCCTCGACATTTGCTTGCGCATGATATTTACTGCGTATTTGCTGTGATTTATACATGTTTATCGGCCTAAGGAAGTTTTAATGGCCAGTTATGAGGAAGGAGAATTTATGTGAAATAAGTCTGATATTTCTTATCCCAGATTATGATTTAAATTGTCAACTGAAATGACGAAGTCTTAAAGTGTTAAATATGGAAGGAGTTGATATTATTTATTCCTGAATTTTAATAAATTGTCTATGATAATGATGCTTAGTGTCGCACTTAAATATTCTAAATTGACCTTTAGTAAGTGTCTAGTTTGACCTCTCGTCACTACCTCTCTGAGGTTAGGCGGGAGACTTACTGAGTACATATTGTTTTTGTACTCATGCTACACTTGCTGTGCATTTTTATTGCACAGGTACTTGCATAGCAATGTGGAGGATTCAGAGACTTAGGCGAGCTGCATCATCCGGAGGCGATCCGCAGCTGACAGAGTATCCCTCGTACTGTATTTATTTTCATTTAAAATTTCCTTGTCCAGTTTGTATTTCGGACAGGCTTTGTAATGATTGTAGAAATTCTTAGAAATTGCTCATGTACTTCTGACACCGGGTTCTGGGATGTGTTGGGATATATTTGCTAAAGTGTAGTATTCAAACCATTATTTTTAATTAACATACTTTTGTTTGGTTAATATGTAATAAGGTGACTTAACCTGATTATAATTTACTAATATATGATTATTTATTCAGTTATGTGATTAATTGCTTAATTGTTTGGCCAACAGTTAGGTTCTATTTACTATCTATGCTATGCTTTGGAAGGAAATGTTTAGATTAGAGAAGAATTGAAGAGAGCACGATCTTAACTCTTGGGGGGGGGGGGATTTGTGGTTAGGATAGGAATATGCCTATATACCCTGCTTAATTAAATATCGTAATCTTAATGAGTTCTTGATAGATTGATTCCATATGAATATAAGCGTTAATCTATATCGAATACTCAAGTAGTACTTCGGGAGAAGACTACGAGAGCAATTTTTCGATTAATTAGCAACCATGAGTGAATTGTATGAAAGAGAAAGTTAACTAGAGCACAATAGAATTGGTGAATCGATCACAACCCTGGAATATTTGTCTGTACTGAATACACAATAATTATTTTGCTACTTGATAATTTAGTTACTACTTATAATATAGTTTAGTATAATCACATTCTTGAAATCAATTTTTGGTTGACTTAATAACAATCTTGGTGAATTTAGTGGGTAGTTGATACACGTCTCTGTGGGTTCGACACTCGATTTATCATTTTATTACGTGTACGACCACGTATACTTGCGTGTGCATTTGGGAGCAACAAGTTTTTGGCGCCGTTGCCGGGGACTTGAATATTGAATACTTTCTGGTTTTTGCTTTAATGGTTTATTTCGTCAAGTCTAACATTACTTAATTGTTGCTCTGATCTGAGGAACTTTGATTGAATGCGTAGGGTCAGAAGCCAGGACATGCTCAATGACTTTGACGACGAACCTGAGAGAACATTTCATAGAAGGTTGGGGAAGCAAGGGATACAAATAATCTTCAGGCACTCGTTCAATTTCCTGTGAACATGGCAGAGG
>ML321476.1:0-11048 GCA_005239505.1 Nicotiana paniculata
ATCCCATTACTGAGGAGCAGGGTGAGGTGCCCCCAGCAGATCCAGCTCCGATGGACTTCATGATTGCACCCGGCTTCCAGGAGGTCATGGGTCGTATGATGCGGTTCATGGACACTATGACTCAGGCTGGTTTATTTCCAGTGGATTCTGCCACATCTCAGGCGGGAAGGGGAGCCCAGACCCCTACTAACCAGACCGCAGGACATGCAGCAGCAGTATATCATACTCTAGGTACACTGTTCGTCGGTGGAGCCCAGCCGGTAGCAGCAGCACCTGAGCTCAGACCAGCTGCGGACGACGATCCGCAGAAGTTAATGGATAGATGGACCCCATTGCATCCTCCTGTCTTCGGAGGTGAGAGGGGTGAGAATTCTCAGGATTTCATTGATAGGTGCAGGGACAGACTGTACAACATGAGGATACTGGAGTCCCATGGAGTGAATTTCACTACTTTTCAGCTTGAGGGCAGGACCCGCAGATGGCAGTCCTACATCATTGGTAGACCAGCAGGTTCCCCTCCTATCACCTGGGAGAAGTTCACTCAGTTGTTCCTGGACAGTTATATTCCACCCTCTGAGAGGGAAGAGTTGCGGTATCAGTTTGAGCAGCTAGAGCAGGGACAGATGTCAGTGACAGACTACAAGGCCAGGTTTTCTGAGTTGTCTCGTCATGCCCTTATGATACTTCTTATTGATGCTGAGAGAGTGCGGAGATTTGTAGCTGGGCTGCACTCAGATATTAGGGCCAACATGGCCCGAGAGGTGGAGATGGGGACTCCTTATCAGCTTGTGGTTGAGATAGCTCGCCAGATTGAGGGTTATCGATCGAGGGTCAGAAAGCAGAGACAGCAAGATAAGAGAGCTAGATTTTCTGGGGATTCCAAGGTGCCCCAACCAGGGGTAGAGGTCAGTTTGGTATAGGCCAGCCCAACAGGCCTCCATATTCAGCTCCTCCACCACTTCCCCGTGGCGCTCCAGTGAGGCCTTATTTCAGCGCCATGCCATAGAGTTCCTACCGTCCACCAGCCATTCAGGGTTCCTCAGGTGGGTATTCCGGTCATCAGGGGTCTTCTAGTCCTTACTTCAGTGCCATGCCAGAGGGTTCTCACCGTCCCCCAGCTATCCAGGGTTCTTCTTCAGGGCAGCAGGCCATGCCACCAGTGAGATGTTATGAGTGTGGGGATTCAGGCCATATAAGGAGAACGTGTCCTAGGCTTCGGGGAAAGGTCATTCAGCAAATTTACCAGCCTACATTCTCAGCACCGGTAGTTCCTCCACCCAAAGGTGGGGGCAGGCTAGTAGAGGTCGTCCTAGAGGTGGAGGCCAGGCAGGGGGAGCTCAGCCAGTTCCTATTCAGTCCAACGGGGGTAAGTCTTCAGGTGCCCCAGCCAGATTCTATGTTATTCTGGCTCGAGCAGATGCAATGGCCTTAGACGCCGTGATCACAGGTACTATTTCAATATGTGGTAGAGAGTCACCAGTGCTATTTGATCCAGGATCCACTTATTTATATGTGTCAGCTTTATTTGCTTGTTTCTTGGATGTTCCTCGTGAGTCCTTGGGATCTTCTATATATGTGTCCACCCCTATGGGCGATTTTGTGGTGGTAGATCGGATCTATCGGTCTTGTGTGATCACCTTCTGTGGGTTTGAGACCAGAGCGGACCTTCTATTGCTCGACATGGTTGATTTTGAGGTTATTTTAGGCATGGATTGGCTATCTCCTTTCATGTCGTGCTAGATTTCCATGCCAAGACAGTTACTTTAGCCATGCCCGAGTCGCCTACGCTGGAGTGGAGAGGCTCCTAAGTTAGTACAACCAGCCGGGTTGTTTCATTCCTAAAGGCTCGACATATGGTTGAGAAGGGTTGTCTGTCCTATCTTGCTTATGTTCGGGACACCACCGCCGAGTCCCCGACAATTGATTCAGTGCCAGTTGTTCGAGAGTTTGTTGATGTATTTCCTTCAGACCTTCTGGGCATGCCTCCGGATCGTGATATTGATTTCTGCATTGATGTAGCTCCAGGCACCCAGCCTATATCTATTCCTCTGTACCGTATGGCTCCGAAGAAGTTGAAGGAGCAGCTTGAGGAGTTGTTAGCTAAGGGGTTTATCAAACCGAGTGTATCATCGTGGGGCGCCCCAGTTTTATTTGTGAAGAAGAAGGATGGGACTATGCGGATGTGTATTGACTACCGCTAGTTGAACAACGTCACCATTAAGAACAAGTATCCTTTGTCGTGCATCGATGATTTGTTTGACCATTTGCAAGGTGCTCGGGTGTTTTCTAAGATTGATTTGGGATCGGGGTACCACCAGTTGAAGATTCGGGCCTCGAATGTACCGAAGACTGCTTTCCTACGAGATATGGCCATTATGAATTCTTGGTGATGTCCTTTGGTTTGACTAATGCCCCATCAGCATTTATGGACTTGATGAACAGGGTGTTCAGGCCGTATATTGATTCTTTTGTCATCGTCTTCATTGATGACATTTTTATTTACTCACGTGACCTAGGAGAGCACGAGCAGCATTTGAGAGTTGTGCTCCAGACTTTGCGAGAACAGAATCTATATGATAAGTTCTCCAAGTGTGAGTTCTGGTTGGATTTCGTGGAATTCTTGGGACATGTGGTATCCGGAGAGGGTATCAAGGTTGATCCTAAGAAGATTGAGGCAGTTCAGAGTTGGCCGCGTCCTACTTCAGCTATAGAGATCAGGAGCTTTTTGGGCCTAGCAGGTTATTATCATCGATTCGTGGAGGGCTTCTCTTCAATTGTAGCCCCATTGACTAGATTGACTCAGAAGAATGCCCCATTTCGATAGTCCGATGAGTATGAGGCAATCTTCCAGAAGCTCAAGACAACATTGACCTCAGCACCAGTTCTAGTATTGCCTTCCGATTCCGGGATGTATACAGTATATTGCAATGCTTCATGAATTGGCTTGGGGTGTGTGTTGATGCAGGAAGGGAGAGTTATTGCTTATGCTTCGCGCCAGCTGAAGGTTCGTGAGAAGAATTATCTTGTGCAAGATTTTGGAGTTGGCGGGCGATTGTTCATGCTCTTAAGATTTGGAGGCACTATTTGTATGGGGTGTCCTGTGAGGTTTATACGGATCACCACAGCTTACAACACTTGTTCACACAGAGGGATCTTAATTTGAGGCAGCGTAGGTGGCTTGAGTTGCTGAAGGATTATGACATCACCATTCTTTATCATCCAGGCAAGGCAATTATGGTAGCAGATGCTTTGAGCAGGAAGGCGGAGAGTATGGGTAGCTTGGCTTATATTGCAGCAGAGGAGAGACCTCTAGACTTGTATATTCAGTCCTTGGCTAATCACCTGGTGAGATTAGACCTTTCAGAGCCTCATCGAGTTCTAGCACATGTGGTTGCTCAGTCTTTGTTATTGGGTGAAATTAAGGCTCGGCAGTTTGTTATCCATGTTTGGCAGAGCTTCGGGAGACGCTGGTTCAGGGTGGTGCCAATGAGGTTACTATTGGCGAGGATGGTGTTCTAAGACTTCATGGCCGTTTAGGTGTTCCTAATGTTGATGGCCTGAGGGAGAGGATTCTATAGGAGGCACACAGTTCTCGGTATGTTGTTCATCTTGGTGCTACAAAGATGTATCGTGACTTGAAGCAATATTACTGGTGGAGGCAGATGAAGAAGGACATTGTGGAGTATGTGGCTAGGTGTCTTAATTTCCAGCAGGTTAAGTGTGAACACCATAGGCCAGGAGGCCTACTTTAGCAGATGTCCATTCCTCAGTGGAAGTGGGAGCTCATCACTATGGACTTCGTGGTTGGGTTGCCTCGGACTTTGCGGAAGGTTGATACGGTTTGGGTCATTGTGGATAGATTGACCAAATCGGCGCATTTCATTCCAGTGGCTACTACTTATACTTCTGAGAGGTTGGCCCAAATCTACATTCGATAGATAGTCCAGCTGCACGGTGTACCGGTTTCCATTATATCAGATCGAGGTCCTCAGTTCACCTCGCACTTCTAGAGAGCGTTGCATAGTGAGATGGGTACCCATATAGATCTCAGCACAGCATTCCACCCTCGGACTGATGGTCAGTCGGAGCGTACAGTTCAGATATAGGAGGACATGCTCAGAGCATGTGTGATTGACTTTGGAGGTCAGTGGGACCAGTTCTTGCCTTTGGCCGAGTTTGCTTACAATAATAGTTATCAGTCCAGCATCGAGATGGATCCATTTGAGGCTTTGTATGGTCGGTTATGTCGTGCCCCTATCGGGTGGTTTGAGCATGGCGAGGCTAAGCTATATGGCACCGACCTGGTGGAGGATGCTTTGGAGAAAGTGAAGTTGATTCAGGAGAGGCTCCGCACAACACAGTCCAGACAAAAGAGTTAAGTGGATCAGAAGGCGCGTGATGTATCATTTATGGAGGGAGATAAGGTTCCGTTGAAAGTCTCGTCGATGAAGGGTATTATGAGGTTCGGGAAGAAGGGAAAGCTGAGCCCGAGGTTTATAGGTCCTTTCGGGGTATTGAGGCGAGTTGGAGAGGTTTCTTATGAGCTTTCTTTACCTCCCAGTTTATCAGGAGTTCCTCCGGTCTTTCATGTATCCATGCTCCGGAGGTACCATGCCGACTTCTCTCATGTGGTTGATTTCAGCACTATTCAGTTGGATGAGAAGTTGGGCTACGAGGAGGAGCCAGTTGCTATCATTGATAGGCAGGATCACCAGTTGATATCCAAGAGAGTTTCTGCCATAAAAGTCTAGTGGAGGGGCCATCCAGTCGACGAGGTGACTTGGGAGTCCGAGGAGGACATGCAAAACAGATACCCACATCTATTTAGCACTTCATGCATGATTCTAGACCCGTTCGAGGATGAACTTTTGTTTAAAAAGTAGAGAATGTAACGACCTGACCGATTGTTTTGCTTATTAGTACCCCGTTCCCCTAAATGAGACTTCCCGAAGCGGCTTATTATGATTTATGACTTGCGGAGACGAGTAGTTCGGGATTCAGAAGTGTTTAGAGTGATACATGACCACTTGGTTCCTTAAGGTTGGCCTTTAAGGCCAAGTTTGAATTTGGTTAACATTTTGAGTAAACGATCTCGGAATTGAGTTTCGACAGTTCCGGTAGGTTCGTATAATGACTTCTTACTTGGCTGTATGTTCGGAATGAGTTTTGGATGACCAGGGGGTTTCGGTGCCCAATATCAAAATTAGAGTTTCCTTAAGTTTGAAATTTGGTTTGGAACGTGTTTTTATGTTATCGAGGTCCGAACGGAATTCCAAGACCGGGAATAGTTCTCTTATGTCATTTATGACTTTCTTGGAAAATTTGGTGTCATTCCGAGTAGTATAGGTCGGTTCGGTGCATTGAAAGAGAATTCTAGAACTTTAAGTTCAAAGGTTGATTCAATTTGGTTTTGGGGTCGAATTCTTAGTTTCGTTGTTGTTTTTCACGTTCAGAAAATTCGAGCGAGTCCGTATCATGAATACAGACCTGCCAGTGCCTTTGGAAGGGGTCCCGAGGGGCTCGGGTGAGTTTCGGACCCCTCGGAGTTAAATTCAAAACACCAGATTTTCACTAACTGATTTCCTTCAGTGCGATCACGGGTGCATTAATGCGATCGCATAGAAGGAGTTGGCAGGTTGTGGGGAAATGCCATGTCGATCGCATGGGCCTGTCTGTATTCGCACAGGGGTGATTTGTGGTCTGGCCCAGTTTTGTTCTCTGCGTTCGCACCCCCTCCCCCGAAATCACAAAGGCCTGGACCAATTGCTCTCCGCGATCGCACAGTAAAATTTCTGGGGATCCTGGACGTTGACTTCTGCGATTGCAGTGCCCCAGCTGCGATCGCACACAAGGGGCAGCTGGGCAGTGTTAGTTTTAAACGGGACTTAGTCCCATTTTAGCCATTTTTCTTCACTTGTGGCGATTTTGGGAGCTTTCAAAGAGGAGATTTAACCTAGCTACTGAGAGGTAAGTGATTCCTATTATAATTTAAGTTGAATACTTGAATTTTTACGTAGATCAACACACTAATTAGTGGAAAATCATGGGTTAGAGTAAAAACCTAGATTTTATGAAAAATGGGAGAATTACCAAGAAATTTGCCATGGAATCATACAAAAACTATATATTAATGATCCTTAGGTTATGGGTAAGTGTTTCCTTCGTAAATTTCTGGAATCCGAGCATGTGGGCCCGAGGGAGTATTTTGAGATATCGCAAAGTAGGATAAATTGGTTAATTAAATAGGGAAATTCCATACTTTTGAGCATAAATTGATGTATTTAAGCATAAATTGATGTATTTATGTAACATTTGGCTAATTCCATACCTGACGTTCCCAAATATGATGGAACGACTGACCCACGCGACCATGTGACTGCTTTCGCTACTGGGGTAAAAGGCAACGACTTAACGAAACAAGATATTGAATCAGTCCTTGTCAAAAATTTTGGGGAAACACTTACCAAAGGGGCTCTAACCTGGTATTCTCTTCTCCCTGAAAAGTCTATTGACTCTTTTTGTGCACACTCTGGTGCAAAAAAAGTTGAGAAGAGAATGGAAGACATATTCAAAATAAAACAAGGAGACACGGAACTACTCCGCGAGTTTGTAGACAGGTTTCAACGAGAAAGAATGCAGTTGCCCAGGGTGTCTGATAATTGGGCAGCCATGGCATTTGCAAGCAACTTGAATGATAAAAGCTCAGAAGCCACCAGGCGACTTAAGGAGAATCTAATAGAATTCCCCGCCACAACATGGAACGATGTATATAACAGGTACAATACTAAACTCAGAATAGAAGAAGATATCATTGCTCGCTCGAAAGATGAAGATCATTCTAGATCTAGACATCCTGAATCAGATAGAAGATCGGGTAAAAATAGGTACAATCCTTACTTAGGACCCTCGGTATGCGATATCCTCTCCAGGTTCGAAAACACTAGGTCGGACTATAGACCACAAGGAAGAAATGTAATCTCATCCTCGTCTAGATCTAGAAAAGATCGAGATGAACGACCTAGATATAGTACTCAAATTGGGGATCATACCTTTAATGTAAGTACTACTGAACTTGTCTCAATATTGAAGAACATGGGAGACAAAGAGATGCGGTCAAATCCAAGTAGAAGAAACCCAGATCACTGGTGTGAATTTCACAACGATCACGGGCACAAAACTGCGGATTGCAGATTTTTACAAGGTGAAGTAGAAAATTTGTTAAAATAGGGCAATTTAACAGAATTGTTTAGTGATAAAGGTAAACAGGCATACATGAGCAACAGGCAGGAGCCCCCAAAGCCTCCTTCTCCAAAACGACCGTTAACGTAATACACGGGGGTGAAGAAGTAAACAGAGTGATTTTAAAAACAACCACAAAGTTCACAATTACACACGGGAAACGTGCTCGTGAAGAAGACGATATAACCTTCGATGATGCAGATAGTAGCGGATTAATGCTTCCACATAACGATGCTCTGGTAATATCTTTACTTATTCATGACACTAACATGAAAAGAGTGTTGATTGATCTAGGCAGTTCAATCAATATCATTTTGCTAAGAGTCGTGGAAGAAATGCTGCTGGGGAATCAAGTAATCCCAAAAGCACAAGCCATATCAGGGTTTGATAACTCTACAATTATAACAAAAGGAGAAATTGAGCTTAGCACTTATGCTGAGGGGGTGATCAAAAGAGCTAGGTTCCAAGTAACCGATACTCACATGGCTTATAACATGATCATTTGAAGACCATGGATCCACGACATGAAAGATATAGTGCATCAAGTAATTAAATTTCCCTCTAAATGGGGGATTCAACAAATCAAAGGAGATCAACAGACCGCAAAAACTATAAATTTTGTGGTACACTACAACAAGAAAATAGAGGTGGAAGAATTACGAGATAAGGAAGTCTCCCAAGCAGGTATCACCGCCCAAACAGGCATGGAAGATATTACTGCTCAAATAGGTGCGGAAGGTATTATTGCTGAAACAGGTACAAAAGAAAATGCATACGAGAAGGAAAATCAAGTTACCATGGAAGGTATAATATACCACACAAAAACAGATTCCATACCGGACGTCATTTGTGAATCGGAGGAAGATGATAACATCAAAACAACTACAGAAGAGCTCGAAGCTGTTCCAATATCCGAACAAAATCCTGAGCAGAAAGTGTATATAGGCACGAGGCTAGACTCTGCTCGAAGAGGTAAGTTAATTGGTTATTTAAAGGCTAACGCAGACTGCTTTGCGCGGTCCCACTCAGATATGACAGGCATTCCACCAGAAATGATGACTCATAAACTAAATGAAGATCTATCCTTCGTACCTGTTAAGCAGAAGAAAAGAAAGCAAGGACCATTCAAGAACCAAGTGATTGACAAAGAGGTAAAGAAACTCTTGAAGATTGGTTTGATACGAGAGGTAACGTACCCTAACTGGTTAGCAAACACCATGGTAGTACCTAAAAAGAATGGCAAGTGGAGAGTATGCGTAGATTATACTGACTTAAACAAAGAATGCCCCAAAGATTCATTCCCATTGCCTCATATAGATCAAATGATTGATGCCACCGCATGTCATGAACTATTAAGCTTTCTAGATGCATATTCTGGTTATAATCAGATTAAAATGGATCCTCTAGACCAGGAAAAAACCTCCTTTATCACGAATATGGGGACTTATTGTTATAACGTCATGCCTTTTGGCCTAAAAAACACTGGAGCCACCTATCAAAGGTTAGTGACCAAGATGTTCCAAGAACATCTGGGAAAAACGATAGAGGTTTATATTGATGACATGTTGGTAAAATCAACACAAGCACAAGACCATTTCCACCACCTCTCTACTTCTTTTGACATTTTACGCAGGTATAATATGAAGTTAAATCCAGAGAAATGCGTTTTTGGAGTGCAATCAGGCAAATTTTTGGGTTTCCTTGTATCAAACAGAGGAATAGAGGTAAATCCCGCTCAAATTAAAGCCATAGAGGAAATACCTGATGTCTTAACAAATAAAAAGCAAGTTCAAAGACTGACAGGGAGAATAGCAGCTTTGGGTAGGTTTATTTTTATATCTTCCGAAAAAAGTTTTAAATTCTTCTCAGTTCTCAAAAAGCAGAATCAGTTTGAATGGACTGAAGAGTGTTGGCAAGCCCTCAAGAACCTGAAGATTTATCTATTGCAACCACCACTTCTTTCAAAGCCAAAAGAAGGGGAAAGATTGTAAATCTACCTGGTTGTCACAGAAATTGTTGTAAGTGCAGTATTGGTAAGAGAAGAAAAAGGTAAACAATCACCAATCTATTATGTAAGTAAAACTTCGCTAGATGTTGAGACTAGATATCCACATCTGGAAAAGTTAGCCTTAGATTTAATAATGGCATCTAGAAAATTACGACCTTATTTTCAATGCCACCCAATCACTGTTGTGACCTCATATCCTTTAATAAATATTCTGCATAAACAAGAATTTTCAGGAAGATTAGCCAAGTGTGCCATAGAATTAAGTGAGCGTGAGATAATCTATCAGCCTAGAACTGCAATTAAGTCTCAAATACTAGCTGATTTTGTTGCTGACTTTAGTAATAGCATTATATCTGAAGTAGAAAAATAGTTACAACTCTTTAATGGTGTTAATCCAGGCCAATGGACCTTGTTCACCGATGGTTCTTCAAATATAAAAGGCTCCGCCTTAGGCATAGTCTTGATATCACCCACGGGTGAAAAGACACGGCAAGCTATAAAGTGTTATCCTATCACTAACAATGAAGCAGAGTATGAAGTTGTTACTGCAGGGCTTGAACTTGCACGACAGCTCTCAATCGAGCAAATTGTTATCAACAGCGACTCCCAACTGGTAGTAAATCAGATACAGGGGACTTACATCGCTCGAGAGACCAGAATGCAACAGTATCTTGAAAAAGCACGAGAGCTCGTGAGACAATTCAAAACATGGAAGGTAGTGCAAATACCTAGAGAGGAAAATGCAGAGGCAGATGCANGAAGGAATGAGGTAACTTTCAACAACCTAAGTTGGGACTGGAGAAATGAAATTCTTAATTTTTTGCATAATGGCACCGTACCTGAAGACAGGAAAGCGGCTCAAGCGCTACGCCGCAAATCTACATGGTACTGCCTTATTTGCAACTTACTTTATCGCAATATTTTCGGAGGACCCCTAGCTAAATGCCTTGGACCTAACCAAACAAAATTTTTGATGAAAGAAGTCCACGAAGGACACCGTGGAAATCACTCAGGGGCGAGATCCTTAGTGAAAGCACTAATCAGAGCCGGATACTATTGGCCTAAGATGGAAGAAGAAGTCGAGAATTTCTTATCCAAATGTGACAAGTGCCAAAGGTTTGCCAATAACATGCATCGACCAGTGGAATTATTAAATCCAATAGTATCCCCATGGACTTTCATGAAATGGGAGGCAGAAGCGTTCAAATAAGTGCGAGAAAAGGAAGTTAAAAGCTTCTTATGGAGAAATATAATATGTCGCTTTGGAATACCGAAGGAGATCGTGTGTGATAATGGCCTATAATTCATAGGCTCGCAAATCGCAGAATTCTTCGAAAGTTGGTAAATTAAGCGAATCACCACAACGCTGTACCACCCCGTGGCTAATGGTCAAGCTGAGTCAACGAATAAGGTTATCATCAACAATCTAAAAAAGCAATTGGATAAAGCCAAAGGAAACTGGCTTGATGAGTTACCAGCGGTACTATGGGCATACAGAACAACTTCAAAAATAGCCATGGGAGAAACTCCGCTCGCACTTGTTTATGGCTCAGAAGCCTTAATACCAGTGGAGATTGGCAAACCAACAATAAGGTTCTCAACAGCAATGGAAGGTGAAAACGATGATGAATTAAGGACCAACCTGGACCTGCTCGAACCACGGAGAGAAGCAGCATTAATATGGATGGCAGCTCAAAAACAAATCATAGAGCGTTATTACAACCGTAAATCTCATCTTAGTTACTTTAAAATTGGGGACTTCGTCCTCAAAAAAGTCTTTCAATCAACAAAAGAAGCAGGT
>MDKI01236054.1:0-12203 GCA_005239505.1 Nicotiana paniculata
TAGGGGGTTTGGCGGGGGGGCGGGGTTGAAGACAGGAGAAGGTAATAAATGCAAAAGGAAGCAGAAGAGTACAGAACTTTTTTGGGCCAGAGAGCAGAAAGGATAGATGGATGTGAGAGGAAAGAAAGTAAAATCATTTTGTAATCGATTGCTTTATGATTGAAGAGAAAGAAAATAAATACACTTACTCCTACTGCGCACTGCACTCATGCTAGAGTACAGAATAGAAAATTGATTGTGACTTCCTATTATCCCTTGGTAAAAATTTTATTCCTACCTAATATTTACACTACATTAATAAAATATTTAAAATATATACATATATATATATATATATATATTGTTAGTATAAAAAAAATTACACTGTTACGTCACAATAAAAATAAGTTTCCTTAAAATATGAGATTTGTCTTGAGCCAAAGGTCTATAGAAACATCCCTCTGCCTGCATAATTCAATTCGGGATAAAGTTTACGTACACACTATCCTCTTTAGATACCATTTGTGGAATTTCACTAGATATATTATTATTAAAATATGAGATTTATAATATGATATGTGTAACTTCAGCTGACCGAGGACATGACCCTTGATAGGAAGGTATGTAGGTCGAGGATTAGGGTAGTGGAGTAGGTAGTCTAAAGTGTTCATAACAGTAGTATTGGCACGCAGCCTCGCTTTCTGCTGGTAGTAGGTTTTTATGACTAACCGTTATTTTTTTTTATACTATCTTGTTGTTTTTAATCTGCTTTTATATAACTTTTTGGTGTTGTCCTTTCTTGTCGATATGTTCATTAATGTGGTGACCGAGAGTTTATTGGAAATAACCTCTTTACCCTCACAAGGTAAGAATAAAGCATGTGCGAATACTATTTTTCTTAAATCCCACAGTATAAGATAATACTGAGTATATTGTTGTTATCAGGACAACTACTCCATAACTTAAAATTCATCAGTAAAAAGCAAGAAAGGAAAAGAAAAGTAAGAAGGAAAGGAAAGAAAAGGCTTTAATTACAAAGCTTTTTCATTATCACTTTACTTTTTCTATGACTAAAAGTTAAAGCACAAGGCTATGATGGCAATATGATGAGAGAATAGAATTGTGGTTTTTCTGCAGTTGAATTTATTGAGAATTTACTGTCCTAGGGTCCCCTTACCTTTGATTGTGACTTAAGAAAAATAAAAAATAGTAGAAAATATCCCTATTATGTATACATGTAGTTATTTTACCATGTACTAAAATTCACTTTGCCTCTTTTGACCAAGAAACTTTTTTTCCCCTAAACTTTTATATGATGGAATAATTACAGTTTGTTAATGGTCCTTAATATTTTAATCATGACATGTGTTAGACAAATTTTTGTGTACACATATAATTACGCGGTTCTCGAAAAAAAAATAATGAAAAAAATTATCTCTGGAATCGAGACTTTCAGAGATTCGATCGTGGTTTACGATTTTAGCTTTCATGCTTGTTTGTGTCACGATCCGAAATCTCACCTTCAGGACGTGATGGCGCCTAACATTGCACCTACTAGATAAGTCAACGTGTTAACTGAATTAATTTATTAACAAGTGAAAATAAAAAACACTGACTAGATGATTGAGATAAAGTGCGGAAGCATTAACAAAATCTAAATAACCATAGCTAATAACGAAAAAATCCCTTTAAGTACAAAACCCAGAAATGGAGTCACAACCTCACGAACCAGTCTAAGATTTAGCTAAAAACAAGAGATTGAAATAAAATGATATATCTGTCTGGAAACACATAGATGACAGCATGAAAGATAGACAGTGACGCCGAGATCCACGAACGCCTGCGGAACTACCTCGGTGTCGTCTGGAATGGATTGAAGGACACTCCCCCTAACAATGTCCACTGGATCCGGCTGCGTAATCTGCACAACATAAGGAAGTGCAGGTGTAGCATTAGTACAACCGAACTCATGTACTGAGCAAGTGTCGAGCCTAACCTCAGCGAAGTAGTGACGAGGCTAGGACACGAGAACGAATTGTACCTGTGCAGTTCAATAGTATAGCAGAAAATAAACAAGAATACAGTTACGGGGAAGAACATGTTGGGGATAAGAGGGGTAACACTTGCTAATACAGTAGAATCAAGTACTGACGGAAATATAGAAGTAAACAGGAAATAACAACCCGAAACAAGTAAGATAGACAGGAGAAGGCACGACATGACCCCTCGTGCATAGCCTCAAAATCACACGGCACAGAATGCCCTCTCGTGCATAAATAATACTGATTCGGCACGGAATGTCCCCTCGTGCATAAATAATAATCAATCGGCACGGACTGTCCCCTCGTGCATAAATAATAATCATCGGCACAGAATGTTCCCTCGTGCATAAATAATAATCATTGGCACGGAAATTTCCCTCGTGCATAAATAATAATTATCGGCACGGAATGTTCCCTCGTGCATAAATAATAATCATCGGCACAGAATGTTCCCTCGTGCATAAATAATAATCATTGGCACGGAAATTTCCCTCGTGCATAAATAATAATTATCGGCACGGAATGTTCCCTCGTGCATAAATAATAATCATCGGCACAGAATGTTCCCTCGTGCATAAATAATAATCACTCGGCACGGAATGTTCCCTCGTGCATGATGAGTATAAAAACAACAATTGATATGAAAGTTTAACAATACAACATTTCAAATGTACATAAATAATCAACAAAATTCTATTGTCCCAGCAAGGGACTCAGCTATAACCAATCTCACTCAGAAGTATAATGTCAACAGTAAAATCCTCGACCGAACACATAATCAATAACTTTTCACGTCATGAATAACCTCAAGGTACCACTTCCAAGGTTCCCAATAATTCACAGCGCAGAGAATATCGAAGAACATTAAATAACTCATCAAAACTCGACTCACAGGCATGTTTGACCACAACATATAGGTACCCGTCACCTCACCTATACATTGGACATGTATTACACATAGCAAATAAGACTCTATACCTAATCCTTCAAGCTAACGTTAGGCCAAACACTTACCTCGGCTCCAAGAATGCAAGTCAAGCCTCAATCACGGCCTTTCCTCTTGAATCCGACTCCGAAACGATAATATCTAGACATAATTGACTTAATAACATCAATAATTAATCAATAACTCAGTCCCAAAGCCTAATTATACATTTCCCATAATTCTTCCAAAAATACCAAAATTCGACCCCGAGCCCGCTTGGTCCAAACTCGAGGTTCGGACCAAAACCCGATAAACCATTCCCCCACGAACTCGAATATACAATTTGTTTTAAGATCCGAACCAAAATGAGGTTGAATTCCCAAAATTTCCAAAAGCCCAAACTCTACCTAAAACCCCCAATTTCTACCTTTGATTTCATGTTTTTAGACCTAGAATCTAGTGATTGATGAAGGAAAATGGAAGAAATTAGAGTTAAGAACACTTCCCCATGAAGCTATGGTGGAATGGTCTCCTAAGAATCGCCCAAGAAGAGTGGAGAAGAAGAAAATGGTGAAAGAATGTGAATATCCCGTAATGGTATTCTGTTTTGGCTATTTAATAACTGGACGAATTAGCTCTATGCGATCGCGGAAAGGGAGTTGCGATCGCATAGTGACTGAGTCTCGTGCATTGCAATCGCGGAAAGGGAGTTGCGATCGCATAGGGTCCCTGGGCTTGGCTATGCGATCGCGGACGGATTTGGTGCGACCGCAGAAGGAAAATACCTAGCCCCCTCCCCAGCTCTCCTATACTCTATGCGATCGCGGAAGTGCCTATGCGATCGCATAGAGTCTTAGAACCCCCCCCCACACACACACACACACTACACTACGCGATCACGGGGAAACCTATGCGATCGCATAGTGTAAAAATCTCAGACACCAGAAACAACATTTGAACATTAGATTTTTCCAACTCTTTTGCACCCAGACACCTACCCGAAACTCACCCGAGCCCTCGGGGCTCAAAACCAGATATACGCACGCCTTCAAACTCATCTTACGAACTTATTTGAGTAATTAAACCACTAAAATAACATAAAAAAAATGAATTAAACTCAAAAATCCATAGAGTTTCCTCAAACTTCATAAACTATCAAATTTTCCAATTTTGATTCGAAACACGTCAAACCAAGTGCGTTTCTGACCAAATTTTACAGATAACTCACATAACACATATTGAACCTATTCCGAGCTCCGGAACCATAATACGGGCTCGGTAACACAGATTTCACTTCAAAGTTCATTTTCAAAAGTCTTTATTATTTTCAGAAAACAATTTCCTTTAAAAAGTCATTTCTCGGACTTGGGATCTCAGAATTCGATTCCGGGCATACGCCCAGGTACCATATTTTCCTACGGAGCCTCCGTGACCGTCAAATCATGCGTCCGGGTCTGTTTACATAAAATATTGACCAGAGTTAACTTTATTCAATTAATTATCATAAATTCAATTGTTTAACACATTTTCCACATAAGGCTTCCCGGCTACGCGCCCGGGATGCGCACGCACATCGAGGTGAGATTAACAAAGGCTTTCGGGGCCTCGAAACACAGTTTTAGCTAAATTTACATAGGATGACCTTTTGGGTCATCACAATCTCCACCTCTAAAACAACCGTTCGTCCTCGAACGGACATAGAAAGGTACCTGAATCGAAGAAAAGGTAGGGATATCGGCTCCGTATATCGGACTCGGATTCCCAAGTAGCTGCCTCAACAGGCCGACCTCTCCATTGAAAACGAACCGAAGGATAACTCTTCGATCTCAACTGTCGCACCTGCCGGTCTAATATGGCTACCGGCTCCTCCTCATAAGACAAATCCTTGTCCAACTGGACACCACTGAAGTCAAGTACATTAGATGGATCCACAATATACCTCTGAAGCATAGATACGTTAAATACCGGATGCACTGACAAACTAGGTGGCAAGGAAAGTCTGTAGGCCATCTCTCCTACCTTATAAAGTACCTCAAATGGACCAATGTACCTAGAGCTCAACTTTCCCTTCTTCTCGAATCTCATCACGCCCTTCATGGGCGACACCCGAAGAAATACCCGGTCTCCTATCATAAATGCCAAATCTCGAACTCTACGATCTGCATAACTCTTCTGCCTGGACTGAGTTGTACGAAGTCTATCTTGAATGACTTTCACCTTGTCGAAGGCATCCTGGACTAACTCAGAACCCAACAATATAGCCTCTCCCCGCTCAAACCATCCGATTGGAGACCGACACCTCCTACCATACAATGCCTCATACGGAGCCATCTTAATGCTCGATTGATAGTTGTTGTTGTAGGCAAACTCAGCTAATGGCAAGAACAGGTCCAATAAACTGAGTACCTCGGTCTGATATAATAGATATGGGCAATCTAACAATCTCTCTCATATAGATCCTTGCCAACTTCTCTGCTGAATACGAAACTGATACTGGGATGAAGTGTGCTGACTTAGCCAGCCTATCCACAACGACCCATACTGCATCAAACATCCTCTGAGTCCGTGGGAGTCCAACTACAAAGTCCATGGTGATACGCTTCCACTTCCACTCGGGAAGCTGAATCTGTTGCATTTAACCACCGGGTCTCTGGTGCTCGTACTTAACCTGCTGACAGTTCAAGCACGAGCTACATAAGCTACAATATCCTTCTTTATCCTCTGCCACCAATAATGCTGCCGCAAGTCCTAGTACATCTTTGCGGCGCCCAGATGAATAGAATACCGGGAACTATGGGCCTCTTAAAGTATCAACTCATGAATACCATCCACATCAGGTACAAAAATCCGACCCTGCATTCTCAAAACTCCCTCATCATCAACCGTAACCTGCTTGGCATCTCCGTGCCTGACTCTATCTCTAAGAACACATAAATAGCGATCATCATACTGCCTGGTCCGAATACGGTCATACAATGAAGAACGGGCCATGGTATGGGCCAAAACACTGCTAGTCTCAGAAACCTCCAATCTCACAAATCGGTTGGCTAAAGCCTGAACATCCAAAGCAAGAGGTCGCTCTCCTACTGATAAATAGGCAAGACTACCCATACTGGCGGACTTCCGGCTCAAAGCATCGGCCACCATATTGGCCTTCCCCGGATAATAAAGAATGGTAATATCATAATCCTTCAGCAACTCTAACCATCTCCTCTATCTCATGTTCAACTCCTTCTGTTTGAACAGATACTGTAAGCTCTTATGATCCGTGAACACCTCACATGGCACACCATACAAATAATGCCTCCAAATCTTCAATGCATGCACAATCGCTGATAACTCCAAGTCATGAACTAGATAGATATTCTCATGAACCTTCAACTGACGACCTTACCATCCTGCATCAACACTGCACCAAGCCCAACCCGTGAAGCATCACAATACATGGTATACGGTCCTGAACCTGTGGGAAGAACCAACACTGGTGCCGTGGTCAAGGCTGTCATGAGCTTCTGAAAGCTCGCCTCACACTCATTCGACCACTTGAACGGAGCACTCTTCTGAGTCAACCTGGTCATCGGGGATGCAATGGATGAAAAGCCCTCCACAAACCGGCGATAATATCCTGCTAAGCCCAAGAAACTCCGGATCTCTGTAGCTGAGGTGGGTCTAGGCCAATATCTGACCGCTGAAATCTTCTTGGGATCCACCTGAACACCCTCTGACAATACCACATGGCCTAGAAATGTAACTGAACTCAACCAGAACTCACACTTGGAAAATTTGGCATACAACTGACTATCCCTCAAAGTCTGGGGGACGACTCTAAGGTGCTGCTCATGCTCCTCTCGGCTGCAAGAGTATATCAATATATAATCAATGAAAACAATAACGAACGAGTCCAAATAAGGCCTGAACACTCGGTTCATCAACTCCATAAAAGCAGCGGGGGCATTTGTCAGCCCAAATGACATCACCAAGAACTCATAATGCCCATAACGAGTGCGAAAGGCTGTCTTAGGGACATCAGACGCCCTAATCCTCAGCTGATGGTAACCAGATCTCAAGTCAATCTTGGAAAACACTGAAGCACCCTGAAGCTGGTCGAATAAATCATCAATCCTCGGCAAAGGATACTTGTTCTTAATAGTAACCTTATTCAACTGCCGGTAGTCAATACACATCCTCATCAAGCCATATTTCTTCTTGACAAACAATACTGGAGCACCCCAAGGAGAAACACTAGGCCTAATGAAGCCTTTATCCTACAAATCCTGCAACTGATCCTTCAACTCCTTCAACTCTGGCGGGTCCATACAATACGGCAGAGTCGAAATAGGCTGGGTTCCCTAAGCTAACTCAATAAAAAAATCAATATCCCTGTCAGGTGGCATACCCGGCAGGTCAGCAGGGAATACCTCTAGAAACTCACGAACCACGGGCACAGACTCCAGGGAAGGAACCTCAGCGCTAGAATCACGAACATTGGCCAGATAGGCCAAACAACCCTTCTCGACCATGCACCGAACCTTCATATAAGAAATAACTCCACCAGAAGAATGACTAGGAGTCCCTCTCCACTCCAAACGAGATACCCCTGGCAAGGCCAAGGTCACTGTCTTGGCATGACAGTCTAGAATAACATGACAGGGGGATAACCAATCCATCCCCAATATAACATCAAAGTCAACCATATAAATAAGCAAAAGATCCACCTGAGTCTCCAGACCACCAATAACTACTAGGCAAGCACGGTAGCCTCAATCTACCACTATAGAATCACCCACCGGTGTAGACACATGCACAACAGTACTCAAGGAATCACGGGGCATACTCAAATAAGGGGAAAAATATGAAGACAAATAGGAGAATGTAGAACCCAGATCAAATAACACCGAAGCCTCCCGACTGCAAACTGAAATCGTACCTGTAATAACTGCATCAAAAGCCTCAGTATCAGGCATGGCAGGAAAAGCATAGCATCGGGGGCTGAGCCTCTCTAACCTGAACATCTCTAGGCCGGCCTACTGCGGCCTGACCTCTACCTCTCGTGGCATGTCCTCCACCTCTATGAGTCTGACCTCCACCTCTGGCATCCCGACCGCCACCCCTAATTGGCTGAGAGGGTGGGGGTGAGCCTGATGCGGGAATCATGGCACGAGAACCCTGATACTAAGACCCACCAGAACCTCGGGGGCAAAACTTTGAAATATGCCCCAAATCACCGCAATAATAACAAGGCCTCTACTGATGTGACTGCTGACTCTGGAACTGGACCTGTCAACCCTGATAACCTCTGAAGCGGCGTTGCACTGATAGGTGCTGGTGGTGCAATAATAGGAGTTGGCGGTGCACTGTGAGCTACCTGGAGTGCCGACTGATAGGGTATGGGAGGATGACCTCTTCCGAAAGAATCCCCGCCCCCAGACGGGGCCTCTTGTCAGCCCCCTGACCACCACCCTGTGACATAATCATCTCAATCCTCCTGGCCACATTGGCCGCATCCTGGAATGAAATATCAGTACCTGACTCCTTGGCCATCTGAAGGCTGATGGGCTGAGCCAAACCCTCAATAAACCTCTTCACTCTCTCACGATCAGTGGGGAGTATTATAATAGCATGCTGAGCTAGATTGATGAACTTGGTCTCGTACTGAGTGACAGACAAGGATCCCTACTAGAGGCGCTCAAACTGCCTCGAAGATCCTCCCTCTGAGTAACTGGAAGGAACTTCCCCACGAATAACTCAGAGAACTGAGCCTAAGTCAATGGTGCAGACCTAGCTGTCCTGTTCAAGCAATAGTCTCTCCACCAAGTCTTGGCGGAACCCGAAAGACGAAAAGTAGCAAAATCAACTCCATTGGACTCTACTATGCCCATGTTCCGAAGAACATCATGATAACTGTCCAAATAATCCTGGAGATCCTCTGATGGTGCACCTGTAAATGTAGTAGTGAATAACTTGGTGAATCTATCCAATCTCCATAAAGCATCTGTTGACATAGATGGTCCCTCAACTGCCAAGGCTACAATGCCCGGCTGAGCTACTCCGGCCGTCTGAGGTGCCGGAGTATGGAACTGAGGATCTAGCTGCTCTGGCGTGCGAGTAGCAGGAGTATGGGTCCCTCCCCCAGCCTGAGAGACGGTTGGTGCAGTAGGAAGAAGACCGGCCTGAACCACACTCTCCATGAGTCCCACTAAGCGGACTAGAGCGTCCTGAAGCACCGGGGTGACAATGAATCCCTCTGGGACCTGAGCTGGTCCAACTGGAACTGTTTGAGTATGAACCTCAATGGCAATGTCTACCTGTGGGTCCTCCACTAGGGCTGCTGCTCTGGGTTAAGCCCTGCCCCTGACTCGGCCTCTAGTACGGCCTCGGCCTCGGCCCCTCGTAGGAGATGCAACAGGAGAATCGGGCTGCTGATCGGTACATGAGGAAGCACGCGTTCTCGCCATCTTCCAGAGAATAGAATCGAAACTCAATTACCATTTAGAATTCAAATCGCACGACAAAAAATAAGAAAAGTGAAGTCATTCCTAACTTTGCAGCCTCTAGGGGATAAGTATAGACGTCTCCGTACCGATCCTTCATACTCTACCAAGTTTGTCCATGAGTTGTGAGACTTAAGAAACCTAGTGCTCTGATACCAACTTGTCACGACCCGAAATCACACATTCAGGCCGTGATGGCTCCTAACGTTGCACCCGCTAGGAAAGCCAGCGTGTTAACTGAATTGATTTATTAGCAAGTGAAAATAACAAACACTGACTAGATGATTGAGATAAAGTGCGTAAGCATTAACAAAATCTAAATAACCATAGCTAATAACAAAGAAATCCCTTTAAGTACAAAACCCAGAAATGGAGTCACAACCTCACGAACCAGTCTAAGATTTAGCTAAAAACAACAGTTTGAAATAAAATGATATATCTGTCTGGAAACACATAGATGACAACATGAAAGATAGACAGTGACGCCGAGATCCACGAACGCCTGCGGAACTACCTCGGTGTCATGTGGAATGGAATGAAAGACACTCCCCCTAACGATGTCCACTGGGTCCGGCTGCGTAATCTGCACAACATAAAGAAGTGCAGGTGTAGCATCAGTACAACCGACCTCATGTACTGAGCAAGTGCCGAGCCTAACCTCAGCGAAGTAGTGACGAGTCTAGGACACGACAACAAATTGTAATCTGTGCAGTTCAATAGTATAGCAGAAAATAAACAAGAATACAGTTACGGGGAAGAACATGCTGGGGATAAGAGGGGAAACACTTGCTAAAACAGTAGAATCAAGTACTGACGGAAATATAGAAGTAAAACAGGAAATAACAACCCGAAACAAGTAAAATAGACAGGAGAAGGCACAACATGACCCCTCGTGCATAACCTCAAAATCACACGGCACGGAATGCCCTCTCGTGCATAAATAATAATGACTCGGCACGGAATGTCCCATCGTGCATAAATAATAATCAATCGGCACGGAATTTCCCCTGTTGCATAACTAATAATCATTGGCACGGAACGTTCCCTCGTGCATAAATAATAATCATCGGCACGGAATGTTTCCTCGTGCGTAAATAATAATCATCGGCACGGAATGTTCCCTCGTGCATAAAAATAATCACTCGGCACGGAATGTTCCCTCGTGCATGATGAGTATAAAAACAACAATCGATATGAAAGTTTAACAATACGACATTTCAAATGTACAAAAATAATCAACAAACTTCTATTGTCCCGGCAAGGGACTCAGCTATAACCAATCTCACTCAGAAGTATAATGTCAACAGTAAAATCCTCGACCGAACATATAATCAATAACTTTCCACGTCATGAATAACCTCAAGGTACCACTTCCAAGGTTCCCAATAATTCACAGCAGAAAGAATATCGAAGAACATTAAATAACTCATCAAAATTTGACTCAGGGGCATGCTTGACCACAACATAT
The DNA here is from genome assembly GCA_005239505.1 of Nicotiana paniculata. Classification (NCBI taxonomy): domain Eukaryota; kingdom Viridiplantae; phylum Streptophyta; class Magnoliopsida; order Solanales; family Solanaceae; genus Nicotiana; species Nicotiana paniculata. Next base: position 10,906 of record MDKI01236054.1, read on the forward strand.
AGGTACCCGTCACCTCACCTATACGTTGGACATGTATTACACATAGCAAATAAGACTCTATACCTAATCCCTCAAGCTAAGGTTAGACCAAACACTTACCTCGGTTCCAAGAATGCAAGTCAAGCCTCAATCACGGCCTTTCCTCTTGAATCAGACTCCGAAACGATAATATCTAGACATAATTGACTTAATAACATCAATAATTAATCAATAACTCAGTCCCAAAGCCTAATTATACATTTCCCATAATTCTTCCAAAAATACCAAAATTCGACCCCGGGCCCGCTTGGTCCAAACTCGAGGTTCGGACCAAAACCCGATAACACATTCCCCCACAAACCCGAATATATAATTTATTTTGAAATGCGACCCCAAAATGAGGTTGAATTCCCAAAATTTCCAAAAACCCTAACTCTACCCAAAACCCCAAATTTCTATCTTTGATTTGATGATTTTAGACATAGAATCTAGTGATTGATGAAGAAAAATGGAAGAAATTAGAGTTAAGAACACTTACCTATGAAGCTATGGTGGAATGGTCTCCTAAGAATCGCCCAAGAATAGTGGAGAAGAAGAAAATGGTGAAAGAATGTAAAATCCCGTAATGGTATTCTGTTTTGGCATTTTAAATAACTGGACGAATTAGCTCCATGCGATCGCGGAAAGGGAGTTGCGATCGCATAGGGCCTGAGTCTCGTGCATTGCGATCGCAGAAAGGGAATTACAATCGCCATAGGGTCCTTGTTCTTGGCTATGCGATCGCGGATGGATTTGGTGCGACCGCAGAAGGAAAATACCTAGCCCCCTCCCCAACTCTCCTATACTCTATGCGATCGCGGAAGCGCCTATGCAATCACATAGAGTCACAAACCCCCCCTCCCCCCCGCACACTACACTACACGATCGTGGGGCTACCTATGCGATCGCATAGTGTAAAAATCGCAGACACCAGAAACAACATTTGAACACCAGATTTTTCCAACTCTTTTTCACCCCGACACCTACCCGAAACTCATCCGAGCCCTCAGGGATCAAAACCAGATATACACACGCCTTCAAAATCATCCTGCGAACTTATTTGAGTAATTAAACCGCTAAAATAATATCAAAAATAATGAATTAAACTCAAAAATCCATAGAATTTCCTCAAACTTCATAAACTATCAAATTTTCCAATTTTGATCCGAAACACGTCAAACCAAGTGCGTTTCTTACCAAATTTTACAGATAACTCATAATCACGCTCAACTATGTCTAATAAAAGACTAAACGGGCGTTGCAAATATAATCCGGGGTAT